>JAMKCH010040100.1:0-13266 GCA_023653785.1 Ophioderma brevispina
ACAAGAAGTTTCACTTTCATTGTCACAAAAATGGTACTGCGTGTGGGATTTAAAAAAAAAATATATTGGAAACAAAGAGAGTGCTGACAACTTTCATCTAACTAAGACAATTATTAGCGCTAAATCCAAGAATACGATACATTATACATATGATTTGATTAGGCCAATCCCATTTGGTCCAATCCCCTTTGATCCTATCCATTTGGTCTATTCTTTTGAACAATTGTCCAATTCCCATTTGATCCAATCCCACTTAGTCCAATCCATTTGGTTCAATCCCATTTGGTCCAGTCCATTGATCAATTCCATTTGGTCCAATCCCCTTTGGTCAAATTTGCACTTGGTTCCAATCACATTTGGTCCCGTCCCATTTGGTCCAGTCACGTGGTCCCAATCCCATGTGGTCTAATTCCACGGGTCCAATCCATTAGTCAATCCACTGGTCCGTCCAATTGGTCCATTCCAACGTGGTCAAATCCCATTTGATCTATCCATTTGGTCAATCCCATTTGGTCAAATTTGCACTGGTCCATCACATTTGTCCAGCCCATTTGGTCCAGTCCTACTTCTCCAATCCCACTTGATCCATCCTGTTTGCCAATTCCCACTTGGACCAATTCCCACTGATCCAGTACCATTTGGATCAAAATTAATTTCAGACCAAGAAGTTCACTTTCATTTGTCACAAATGATACTCGGGAGGGATTGAAAAAAAAAATATGAGTTTTGGAAACAAAGAGATGCTGCCACTTTCACTAAATAAGACAATAATTAGGCGAGGGTACATCCAGAATACTATACATTATCATATGATTTGATAGGCCAATCCCATTTGGATCCAATCCCATTTGATCTATTCTCATTTGGTCCTATTCTTTTTGACAATTTTCCAATTCCCATTTGATCCAATCCCCTTAGTCCAATCCATTTGGTTGTCAATTTAAATCCCATTATGGTCGCATTCCCATTTGATCCATTCCCATTTGGTCCAAGTCCCAATGGTCCAGTCCCATTTGGTCCAGTCCCACTTGCGTCCAATCCCATTTGGTTTCTAATACAACGGGTCAATTCCATTTAGTCAAATACTACTTGGTCCATTCCAAATGGCCGTTCAATTCCAACTTGGTCCAATAAAATTTGTACTATTCAATTGGTCCAATCCCATTGGTCAAATTGCACTGGTCCAATTCAAATTTGGTCCAGTCCATGTTGGTACAGTACTATTCTTCCAATCCCACTTGATCCAATCCTGTTTGGTCCAATTCCCACTGGACCAATTCCCACTTTGGATCCAGTCCCATTTGGTCCAATTCTAGCTTGGTCCAATCCCATTTAGTCATATCCCAATTGGTCCAATCCCACTTGGTCCAATCCCATTTGGTCCAATTCCCACTTCGTCCAATTCCCATTTGTACGCTCCTATTGGGCCAATCTTCATTTGTTCCAATCCCACTTGGTCCCATCCCATTTGAGTTCACATCCCAGTTGGGCACACAAATTCACTTTGGTCCAATCCCAGTTGGTCCATCATCCATTGGGTCCAATCCCATTTGGTACAATATATTTGGCTACAATCCCATGGTTTAATCCCATTTAATCAAATTTCCCAGTTGGCTCCATTCCATTATTCAAAATCCCATTTGGTTCATTCCAAATTGGTCCACACCATTTGGTCCAACCATTTGAATCCCAATACCATTTGGTCAATTTATTTTGGTTGAATTCACACTTAGTCCCGTTTATGTTTGACCAATTTCCATATGGTCCAATTTCCCAATTTGGTTCCCAATTTACCATTTAATTCCTTTTTGAAATTCAAGTAGCAATAAACAAAATATAATTTTTTTATGCATTTATGTTATCTAAACAATTACATTATGTGTACAGGCAAGAGCAGAAAATGCGGAAACCCAAGGATGTCGCTGTACCGTGTCTTCTGGACACTGTGTTCCAGGCCAATTGTCTATGCTGGTGTGTGAGGTCTGGCTGATCTTGGGTTTTGGTGGGCCCAAGCTGTCAATGCATTGGTGGTATATGCTACAGCTCTCCAGGATGATGATACAACAGAGTTGTATACGGTAAGAAGATGTATTATGTTATTATATAAGCTGCTCTTTAAAGGTGCATCCCCAATTACAACATATATACATTTTCTGTATGAAAGCCATCTTTAAGTACCTTAAAGAGCCTGGCATTGAAAAATAGTGCGCCCTCAAGATTTGTTCAAAAATCGATATTTGTTTATGGTTGTAAAGCTTTTATATACAAAAGCCTCACCCGAAATGATTAAGACCAAATCAGCTTCCCTTAGGGTAAACGGGACGATTTTATAATTTAAACGTCGCCGGCGGACACAAGAACATACACTCCGTATGCATGTTTCTCACGCTATGCACACTTTTTGTCCGGTCTATAACCTTTGTGGTTTTAATATCAGGGAGTACGAGTCAAAAATATTCAGGTAATATACACATTTGTTGATTAAAGTTATGGAAAACTTAAAAGTTGGCCTACAAATTACCTTGGAGGTCTTTAGTCCCATATCAATGTCCCTACCTGTTTTGGGGTATGTATTTTTATGTGTAAAATATATCTCTGTTCTTCCAATGGCCTAGACTATCATTGAGAGCAAATTGAAGAATTTCATATTGTGAAATGTTGCCAGTGCCGCTTAATGTGAGAAGTAATGAGGACATTAAGGATAGCCCCAGTGCTTGTCCTTGTTGTGGATATCAGGCAATTTTCACTGGCAAATTTATCAAACTTATATTCAAAATATTTACACAACAAAAAAAAATTTATTCATGGGAGTACCTTTGAAGTACATGTTAAATAGCTGGAGAGTGCCCACCCGCATGAGCCCGGCACGAGCCCGGCACATGAGTACCACATCGCCAGCCATAAAAGTGGGGGTAATCATCCACCTAGGTACACACACAGTAGCTTATCACTAGTCACCCATACGGGAGTACCTGCGTGGGTACTCCTATGCAAATGAGCTTTCAGCTTTGTGTGATTATTTTAGTAATCTTATTTAAAGGGATAAGCAGTGATTTGCTGATCTGAAACCCAGATCTAAAACTTCCACCTGCCTACCTGCCGGGGGTCTTGCAGGTTTGAACTTGCAGTATTTTTCATTTTGCCACCAATAGATTTTAAAGGAAATGACAGGCTAATATAATTGCGCTTCAACATATTATAAATACATTTTGTTTCAATGAATGTCTTTCAGTCAGAAAAAAATGAACACATATTATTGATATCAAAGTAAAACGTTTATAATATCTTCCGTATGAGTGAAGCCTTTTGATCGCCCACAATGAAAAAATTGAAATCCTGATGGTATTAGCATAGGGGTCTTGAAATAAGAGCAGCTGATAAGATAGTGAATGCCCAATAACAAACCTTTTAAGCTATATTCTGTTCAAGAATCCGCCCCAGTTTTTTTTTTTTTTTTTTTTGAAATCGATCAAGGTATGCTTTTCTACTGGACACACTATATAATCCGATTTTCTGACCACGAGTACCCTAGACATTCCTTAGACACCTGTTTTTATCTATTGAATTACAAAGTCATACAATGTCACCAATGCGAGCGACGTCACCAATGGCGAACATGGCGACCTCAATGGGCAACATTTATTAGTTAATTCTGCTGATAAGGCAATCAATATTGCAGTAGATATTATTCTTTTAGAAACCGCAAAGACCACAAAATAATCTTTTAAAACATACTTAAATTAAAAATTAGCCTGTTAGTACACTTTAAATTTCATACACACATTATTTCTTTGTAATGGCCTGCTTCCTCGGGTTACATTCACTCTGTACATAAGTAAAACATGTTGATAATCGTAGACGACACCAAACAAATATCTGAATAAATGAAAGATTTGTTAATTTTATACTATATACTTCTCCAGGACGAGCAATTGATGTGACAGTGAGAGAGTTTGTCAAGAATGGATTCATGCTGATCTTCATTGTGTTTGTGTCCTCTTTCCTGAGGTTCCTGTGCCTTCAAAACCATTATCACTTTGTCATCGTGCAGGGTCTGCATATACGCGCTGCAATTGAGGTAAGGAAGTGAAAAGATGAGATGACTGAAAAATATTCGTTACTCGTTATCTTGCGTGTATTTGCTTGAATTTTGGTTTGGTACATTTACTGCACCCAATTTGTCTGCTCCCAGTTGAATCAGCAGCCTTGACGGAATAAAGTGCACGTAGTGATACTGTACTTTATTCCGTCAAGCTTCTGAATTCAACTGAGAGCAGAAAAAGTGGGGCAGTAAATGTACCAGTGGCGTAACCAGACCTTTGCAAATGGGGGGGGCAGAAGGGGTGCCAAGACATATTTTGAGGGGCTAATTTGGGTCCTTCTCCATAGACTAGCTGTACACAAGGTCATTCATATTGGGGGGGCATGGTCGGGGGGGGGGCAAGGGTTCCGTTTGGGGGGGCTTGCGCCCCCCTGCCCCCCCGCTGGTACGCCACTGGAAATGTCCAACCCTGAATTTTTCACAAATCAAAACACCGGACTCTTAATTATACTAACAATCATTCAAGTGTATCTACCAAATTTGGTGTTTATTAAATTAATAATCCTTTTTTAGATTTAGCGATATGAAGATTTTGGAGATTTTTCTCCATTTTTACCACTTCACACAATCTGAGTATGCACATCAGAGTTCCTCAC
The DNA here is from genome assembly GCA_023653785.1 of Ophioderma brevispina. Lineage (NCBI taxonomy): Eukaryota > Metazoa > Echinodermata > Ophiuroidea > Amphilepidida > Ophiodermatidae > Ophioderma > Ophioderma brevispina. Next base: position 4,699 of record JAMKCH010040100.1, read on the forward strand.
ATGACACAATTCACAAGTACAAGCTCTTAGTAGAAAACTAAAACTTTTATGTGAATTTTCTTATTCCTGTGGCAACAATAGTCATCATTTCTTCTTGATTTATTCTATAATTTCCATAAATCAAGCCTCAAAAAGAGTATTTAAAGTATACGCATACTTGCAGCGAAAAATGCAAGATAAATTCACGGGGTGGGGGATTGGGGCGGAGGGAGTGGGGATGGGGTGTACATGCGTGACGATATAGACCAGCAAATTTTGAACACCGTTTTGAAGGAGCTTTTTGTTAATTTTTTTTGTTTAAAGTTTGAAAATGATTTTTACTAACAAATCTGTGTGTCACCTTGACCCACATGGCTTGTTAATTTTAAGTTAATTTAAATTAACTTTAATTTAAAAGTGTATTTGAAATGAAGATGAACCTGAGGGTATGATGTTACATTAGAGAAGAATGTGGATTTGGACACTCGAATCGTATTTCACATTTTTGAACAAAAATAAAATTCTGCTTATGGTAACGGCCATTTTCTTGAAGAAATATTATCAACATATTTAAATCAAATCCCAAACTTAGCACTTTTTTTCAGTATGATGAACTCTGACTTTGTTTGTGAAATGCTATTCATTATTCAACGAAAATATTCTCAACACTTACTTAAATCAGTGATTAATATTTTATTTTGGAAGATCCAAGCCCTCAACAGAGTGCTCTTTCATTATGACAAACGTTCAATAGAGAAGAATTCAGTAGCTTCCCACAATGCATTGCTTCCATGGAAGATTTGTACAGGTAGTCTTGTGAATCGTTAGAAGATGAAAACGGCTCTTAAAATGCAGTTTGTGATCAGTACTGTTAATTGAGCCATGTTTATCACAACGATTTTCACATATGTATCTGTTGCAAAAACCTAATAGGAAAAGCAATGCATTGTGGGAAGCTTACTGTGAAATATCTCTTTTCAAACAGCACTCGCATACAAGAACTTGGGAACAATTATTTAACACATGGACATACACAACATGCCTAAGCAGTGAACACCCGGAAAAAATCCTGGAAGCATCCACGCCTGTGGAGGGAATTGAAAACCCCGGACCTTTCGCACACAAAGAGAATGCTCTAACCACTAAGCTACCCAGGCCGCCATGATAAAACCGGGCTGTTAGCATAGCCTAAATAGTAGGCTGAGCGATCCGGGTATACAGTACAGACATACACACGGGACAAGACACTCCAGTATGCGAGAACATTTCTGATGCTTACCCGCCAGTCTTAAATTACAGAGTAATACAAAGTAGGTAAGACTAGCGCATCGTTACACTGGAGGGGGAAATAGATAGTATAACATTACAATCTAGTACCGGTACACGCGATCATTACTGGTGCTTACCCGCAATTGTTTTAACATATTCTATTTCAAAGTGGCGAGAAAAGGAAAATGCAGCGCATACAAAAATGGGAACAATTATTTAACATGGACATAAACAACATGCCTAAGTGTGAACAGTAATGATTTCGTGTACTAGATTGTATCGTTAAGCTATATATCCCCCCTCAGTGTTACGATGCGCTAGCCTCATACCTACTTTCAATAATGGTCTGAGCATCCAAGCTATAATGCAAAAAAATGGGTCTGGCCTAAGGATGGCCTAAGATGAATCAGAATTTAAAATATATTTTGGTGTTTACCTTAAAAATAGTCGACTAGAGACTAAAGATTAGTCCCCTAAAAAATGCTCAATTCCAAAGTTTTAAGATGATTGGATTTATTGTTTGATGCAATAAACAAAATAACTATGTCTAACAAAAATTACGATTCGTAATTTAAAACAAAGTGTGATTTTCTATATGAAAGGGCATTGATTTGAGCTAGCATTCACACAGCGAATTAGTATGTTGACAGCATTAGTATAGCCAAAAAACATGTTTTGTTAGGATAAAAATTAAGGGCGCCATCCTTGGGAAAATCTCTGAATCAGCCTTAACCATATTCTCTCAAGTCAATATAGGATTTTACTTTGAACTTCACACAGACTGCCGTGTACGACAAGTCTCTGCGTCTGACCAGCTGGACGTTATTCTGGTGGCGACTTGCCAAACTGGTGCTATTATCAACCATATGTCTACTGACCCAGAGAACCTGAGGAATTTCATTGAGTACCACACACTATGTATGGGCATACCATACCAGGTCAGTACAACTTAATGTCAATGTAGTAGTAGTAGTCCAAAGTTTTAAAATGGTTGTGTCTCCGTAACAGGGTTGCCGGATTCACCTTCACATTCACAGCAATACTGCTGCGTGAGATTTATTGGAGGGCAAAAGTGATTGACCTAGATGCCTTCCTGAAGTACAATTGTGCTGGATGGTCACCTTTAGCTCTCCGAGACGAGCGCCATCCTTGTAGGTAGATCTTCTTTTTAGTTCTACCAGGGTAACCAGCTACTCATCATCAGATTCCCTAGAAAGCTGATGGGGTGATGGTTTAACTACTGGACAACCAGCCTGGGACAGGTAGTACTGGTTACCAGGATACCGTAGCAGGCCCTCAAAGAAAACCTGACCTGACCTGACACCAACTTGATGTCAATTCAAGTTTTGGTAGGACATTTCATATAGAAGTCCCTTGATGCAAATGAGGTATTCCATTCATTCCATCAAGCGCTACTGCACAAGTCATACAGCGCACGACGGATCAATTGTAATTCCTCATTGCATCCATGGGACTTCTATATGAAACGGTCTATATGAAACGTCTTAAAGTTTTATGTTGTAGTGTGTTTTTTCAGAGTTAGGCTGTGATTTAAAGAGACAGGAAATTTAGGCTTTATAATATGATAAGTTTGAGTGTTTTTTGTGGTTCATTGAGAAAAATCATGCATTTATGTTCAGTTTGACCAGTTTATAATTATTTCACCATGGTGCATGTATGTGCATTGAGCGTACTTGCAAAATAAACTGTATCCAAATACTACGTTCTAAATATTAAGCAAAACAATTTAAAACTCTAAGAAGAGTGAGTACTGATCTTTAGATCATAGATATTTTTTAAAGTGGTTGGTATTTTTCAAAGTGGGTGGTATATTTTAAAGTGACGGAGGAGATTTTTTTTTTAGGATCGAAATTTCTCTCAAAAATGGCACTAGATTGATTGTAGACCACCTACCAAGAACGTTCGAAGGTTTATTGGACAAACAAGTATCAAAGAAAACCAGCAAAACCTTATTTTGAATTTGGCCGGACTATCGTAATTGTCCACCTAGAACACCATGCTTTGACTTTCTGTAGTGCACGACAGAAAGTAAAATCAGCCTATTTTATAGAAAGACGGCGTATTCGGCTTATTCACTTCAGGTGTGATCTAATAACTTGAGACAGCATTCCAAATGATGCCAACAAAACCCAGGTTCGACAAATTGGGGGCGCTTTTTTCTGGAAATCTCATGTATCTTTAAAATTTGTGTCTTTCTTGTTATTTTCCCAATTCTGTCCAGCAGTATAATTTTTCAATATAAAATAATGTGAAATAACAGCATTGTAGCATCTATATGAGGCCATGTAATAAGGTTTTCATCTTATTAAATACATTACTCAGTAACGGACCCTTAGCGAGTATTTTTTGAGGGGGATCAAATAGGGGAGAAGTTTGAAAAAGCCATCAAAAAGTTTACAAAAATATTGAACTTTTGTACGCCAGAAAGTGTGCTTTGTCACTTTTTGGGAGCTACAATTTTTTGTAGATTTTTTTGGGCAGATGCACCTCGGGGTATGGTTGTTCATTAAAGGGATTAGCAGCGATATAGTGAGAGAGAATCGAAAAAATGTGGGAAATCTTTTTTTTGTGTCGCCTTCCCTAAGGCAGGAAGACATATAGATCACTTTGTCCACTGTTTGATGTCCTGTTGCTGAGCTCTGTTGTTGATGTCTTTGTTGATGGCATGTCTGTTGTTTGATGTCCTGTTGTGGGTGAAAAGGGTTAACAATTGTGCCTGTAAAATCCTAAATCCTTTTGATGGATTTAAACCAAACTTGGTTCAACAGGTGCAACAATGGCATCCCCCAGTTTGGGTTGATGGGTCAAAGGTTCCAATACCATGGTGGAAGTCAATTGTAAAATAGGCTGAAAATGTAAATGGACCTCATTTGAAAAGTTGAAGTTTTAATTGATCCAACTTGGTTTATGGAGTTAAATATGCAAAACCTCATTTGTTTGAGATCAAATGTCACAAGCAAGGTCAAATGTCATGTTAGGCCTATCCTTCACTAACCGCGATGGCCGGCGACACAAGCAGTCCGAGGACCAATGTATTTTTTTGGACTTACGAAGTAAGTCTATATGAGAGTGCGGGTGATAGATCAATATGATCATCAAACGTATTTCCAATTACTACACATATGAAAACAAAACAGTGATATGGAGGAGTCGAGCCAACAAGGTCATAGGGCCCAAAACACTCATCCCCCGTGGAATACATTAACACGAAAGAAACAGGCATAACTATCAAGAAACGCACAGAAAGTGTTACACTTGTAACCACTTGTAACACATTTATTGTAAGACTAAAATCAATTATAGTCAATACTCTTGGTTCACTGTTGTTGTCTGGCCGATCTCTTGCCATGCATTGTTAGTAGGGTCTCACCAAGAAACAGGGAACCCTTTTTGGACATCAAGGTTAGTAACTGTCAAGTGTAAGTGAATAGACACCACATGGGCTTATCTGTTGGCTGGATGTTTGTTTGGCATAGATGGCCTTGCAGGGATAGGATTTTGGAGCTGTGTCTCAGCCTGGGAAACTGATTACTACTCCACTTTAACCCTGGGTGTGGTGGAGTATATCAGTTGAAAATAGAATTTAAGCCTTAATTATTCCTATGAGATGATTCGGATCAGAGTATGTTTGTAATATCCACCGCGAGATCGACATAAAAATTTTGAGCCGTATCGGAAAGGCATTTTGTGTAATCAACCACACTTAGAGAAAGGGGAAAACACATTTGACCAATGGATGGTATATCCAAGGTAGGTGATGTTTTAGTTGTTCTGATTGGCCGAGGGAAGAAGAAAAAGGTCAGGTCAGCTTCAATAGCCTTGGTTGACCTGGGGAAGCAAGTTCCAATTAACAAAATGTTTGCTCTGCTCTCAGCCACTACAGCGACTTAATTGCTCACTAATTGATTGCATGGGCCACTGTGAGGGTTTTAGTGGTAATAAATCTTGATTTATTATGGTGATATGAAAGACCCAACATGACAGGCGTAGGTGACTGCTGCCAGACACAAAACCTGCCGCACTAATGACAAAGACTCGGCGCGATATCGCACGAAACCTCTCTCTCGCTGACGCGCTCGTGCCGGTCGCTTCGCTCGCGGTGTTGGTTCTCTTGAGGACTAAACTAGTACCGAGTATTTGACAAAGCTAATGATTTTGTCACACAGGGAGTATGTTACCTCTTAACATTTAGAAATGGTTCTTGTTATGACAACGAAAAAAATTATTTTTTTTCTTTGAATGAAACTTCATTCATTTTTTGAACTGTTGTGTCATGTGTGCATTTGTGGTGTGTGTGTGCATGTGTGCGTGTGTGAATTGGAAATTAAATGTTAATGGTTAAAAAAAAAAAAAAAAAAAAACATAAAAAGTTAAAGGTTTCAAAATGTGGGTATATGACAGCCCAAACAAGTAAATGTACAGGTGGGGAGGGGGGTTCTCACATTGGAGGAAGTATGGTGATGGTGCCGCCTATACGTATAAGACCCTAATTTTTAGGCTCTTTTTTTTATCCCCCTGGCTTGAAAAAGCATAGAGGGATATTATGAGGGTGAGCAGTAGTTCTGTGTATGTATGTGTATGAGGTGGATGTATGTGTATATGTGTCCAGTTTTGGTTAGGTTTTCATTTTTTGTGTCTCCTTGAAAGTTTAAGTCCGATTTAAACCATGATTATGTTTTCCAGAATCTTCCCTCCTATTACATTTGTACACAGCTACAGTACAATAAACATGCACCCGAGACGATGTCATGAGTTTTTGAGACCATGACAGAGTTTTAAAAGACCAGGACATGGGTTTTTCTGGGGAGCATTATGATTGGGTCTGAAGTAGTAGTCTAGGGAGTTCCATTTTTGGGGGGTTGTCATTATTGTGGTTTTGCTGTCTACTGTTTGAAATTTTGTGGGTGGTTCTTGGTGTCTTATGGTTCCATTTCTTTGCGTGTTCCTGGTGTCTACTGGCTCCATTTCTTTGGTTTTCTAGTTCCTGGGGTGTTCACTTTAAAAATATTGATAGTTACCATGTGGTGGTTTATACTTTTCACTAAGTTATAGGTTCTAGTTATTCTAAACTTGAAGCCGGTTCAAGTCGGATTCTGAAAAAATTAATAATGATAACTATTGGATGAATGATTTTGATCGAAGGATACAAGAATTAGCCGCGTCTCTTCTCGCATGAGTTTCCTATATTGCGGTCCGATGTAAACCGACCTTGGGGTGAAGGGCAATAGGGGTTCCTTCATATGTGGATTGATGTCAAAGGTCATGGACAAGGTCAAGGTCAACTGAGGTCATTGTTCCAGTTTGGTTAGTTTTGTTTTGCTGGTCAACTTTGAAAAGGTGAAGTCCGATTTCAACCTAAAACTTGGGTTCGAAGGTTTGCAACATACAGGTTCCTTCATCTGTTGTTGAGGTCAAAGGGTCACATAGCAAGGTCAAAGGTGACATTCTGCGGTCAGTTTTCCCATTTGGTGAGGCTTTCATTTTAGAAATGCTACATTTCTAGATATTATTCCATGAGAAAAATTTATTGAATTTTGATGCCCTGCAACTGACAGCTGTGCAACAACCACCTTGTGTATACTGCCATCTTGAGGGGGATCGCGCAACGTTTACTTGGCTGTATTTTTAGTTCAAGTGACCCCCCATTTTAAGACCCTTTTATTCAGAGACCCTACGCTTTCATGTCTAAAGCCAGATTCTACCAAATTTTCTTCAAAACTCCTCAAAAAGTAGCTGTAAATTGAGGGAGATCGCAGCTATTTTCTGAAATTTTCTGAAAACTAGTTAGGAGATACAATTTTTTGGGGCTGGAATAACCTCCTCCTAGTTTCGGAAGGACCCCATGTTTGTGCCTGGAATATTCACCCCCCCTCCCGGTACATGTTTATTAAGAAAGCCAGAAAGAAAACCAAATTGAAAAAAAAAAACAAGGACCAAAAGTTGGCGGAGATCCTGTACGACAAATTTTTAAAGATTCGAGATGTGCACCGCCGCACGTCGGGATTTTTTAGACCCACGAAGTACTTTGTGGGGTCTATACTACTGGGGTTTTGAAGCATGGTTTTGTTGACTGCGTCGTGTTTATTTTATATCGTATGGGTTTGAAATTTGAAGTGTATTGGATGACGTGGGGAAAAATAAGTGCAGCGTTTTCGTTTTGTGACAATAAGGTTGTGAAAGCCAAGTTTAGGGTGAACCCTGAACAAAACAAATTGGTTGAATTGGTTTGTGACGTGTCATACAGCTCCTTTTGGATGTCGGTGCATTGTAAAGGGCTATGAAAGCAGTTCGGAATAGCAAAGTCAATCACTGTAAGCCTCTGGCAAGCTTCCCCTTATCAATTGTTCTTAACATGTAGCCTTGATGTTTATCCTTCCTTTGTCAATCATTGGGGCTTGCAATTGTTGGTGTTTACTGATTAGGGTCACAACCTTGCCAGGCACATGTCAGATAGCATTTGCATTTGCTAGTACATTAGTTTTTTATAATGGACTATGGGTGTAAACATTTCTGCACATGATAATTTTGAAAAAGGGTTTATATTTCCTCAGAATGTAAATGTTGTGTTTTTTCCATAAGCCCAGTGCTGCACCCAATCGAATTGACACTTATGACTGCTCAATTAATTATTCTGGTACTGAAGTCAGATAGTATAATATCCTCTACCCCAGTAAAAATCATTTCTTTCCTCATTTAAAATACTGTCCGGAAGTTTCCCTAATCCACTAACCTTCCTGTGTGTGTGTGTGTGTGCGTGAGTGCGTTGCCATGGGTGTGTGTGCGTGCGTGTGTATGTGTATGGTGTACTACTGTCTGTATGCCTGTATGTGCCAGTCTCTCTGGCGTCATGTTTGTAGGTGTTGACTCTCGTTTATGGAATGTACTTTTTGATCATTGAGGAAAAACACCCTCAAAATTGAAATTAAAGGGCATTTATGCAATTTTCAAACAAAAGTTATGGAGTTCATCGATGAGTTAGGTTTTAGAGTGTTTTTGGTGATATGTTTTGGTGAGTTATAATGGAGCCCATCAATGAGTTTTTAGGACATAGTTGGCAGTGGTGTTTTGGTAACCCACCCTTTTATTTTCAAACAACCCTTTTTGATGAAAACACCCTTTATACTGAACTCAATAACCCACCTTTTACTTTATGGGCTATGACACTTGGTTCAACAGGCGGGTGACACTGTGTACAAATGGCCCCATAGACGATTCGCAGGCATAGTAATGCATTGAGATGAATCTTGAAAAGAAAAAGCCAAAAATGTTTTAAATCATCGCCGTTGAAAAATTCTCTAA
>JAMKCH010040101.1:0-13155 GCA_023653785.1 Ophioderma brevispina
TCCTCCGGGGCGCGCTCCCCGTCCCGCTACAACCAAGCTTGACAGACAGAGACTCCTGATCTAGTCGACATACATGTCTGTCTCGATACACCCGCTAAACTCTCCAGATCCCCATTCAACACCTTACAGACATTGGAACACTGCCTGGATAGATATCCCAAGACCAAAATCACACATTAGCTGCTGCCTCATACACAAGAAGAAGACCGCATATTTGAAAAGTTCCACGATGGATATTGTGAAAAATTTCAAATATTCAGTGAAATAGTTAAGATTCCATAATTTGTTAGGGTTTTTAGAATAATGAAATAATTGAATATTTCTGATATTGAAAGTATGCGTCAAATATGCTTCTTGTTGTACGAAGAAACGTCCCCCTATCATAAACATATTCCAGTTATCAATACAAATTACCGCGTCTCAAACATTACGATCGAAACTTGCACTCCATAGATCATACTAATCTTGTTCAAATTCATTTGACTGTAAAAAACATCTATAATCCAATGTTGGGAATGCCTCAATCTGTTGGTAATAAAACTTCAATATTCATGACAACTATTAGACGAAGATGTTGATGTTTTAGTTATCACAGAAACGTGGCTTGCTGAAGCAGACCCTGTTATTTTTGGGGAATTAACCCCTAGGTTATCCTTTTTTAAAATGTTCTGAGGCGAGGCGATAAGCATGGCGGAATAGCCGTCATTAGCAAGATATTAAACTCTGCATTGAGACCTATGGTTATTTGCTCTATTTCCTTTGAACATTTATTCCGTGTGTGATAATTCAAAAACACTTCCGTTTAATTGTACAATCAACCGTTCTCCCCTCCAGGGAGAATGGTTTACCTTGCCTCAATTTTATAAAGAGTTGATGAACCTTGGTTTTGTCTACTCTTCCTGGTAAACCCCTTCTATTAGGTGATATAAAGTTCATGTGATTAAAACAACTAATATGATGTTTCCCAGATTTAAAATCACTTGGAGAACATGATTGTTTGAAGAATACGTAATGTGGCAATGCTCTGATCATGTATATGTCGTCCGGAGGATAGTCGTTCTTTGCGCTCAGACTTCCTGCATCGTTTCCCCATTTAGTATGGATCTGACCATCATATGTTTCCAATGCAAAATCAATATGTTAAAGCGTCTGAGTAGGACTATTGTCACTTCTAGGTCATACAAAGACTTGGATATGTCACTTTTCAAATCCGATCTTGGCAGCAAGTCCAATGTTTCTTCTAGGATGATCCCATCAGGCAAGCGGGACCTTTGACAGCTCTATTCGTGGCGGGGGTTCTGGAGAGGTCACTGTCCTGCCTGAGAAAAAGCGCTCTCATAAGCTCATCAGAAACCCTTAATGGTATTCGGATGATGTTAGGAGATGCATGACGCGAACGCAGGAGGCTCGAGCGCATATGGAGAAAAAACTTACTCTAGTGGTGATCTTTCGTTGATAATTGTCTCATCAAAACATAGGTTAACAGATTGATTGATGATCGTAGGACCAGTTATTTTAACGCCTTTAACTAATGCCAGTGCAACGAATGTGTACCGGGTTATCAACCATTTTAAATTAATTCTGGTTCTTAAATTACCAGCATGTACTCAAATTTTGCACTCAGTAATCAATTTGCTTAATACTTCATTCTTCTTCTTAGAGTATACACAAGTTCATTGGTAATGGATTGTGGGGGTCGGGTAGGATTTATTCAACTGAGTGTGCTGATCCGGGGCCTCAGGTATACATGATACACCGTCCTAACATGGCCCCGCTATTTGAGGCTGGGGGCGAATTGGAACAGTCAGGGGTTTTCACCCTACTTTATTCGACACTGACTGCGATGTTACATGTACAGTTGTGACTCTCTGTACACGTGGGGGGAAGGGGGGGGGGGGGGGAACGAAGGACGGGATGCTTTCATGAGCATTTGCCCAATTCAGTGAACCATGAAGGAGGCGGTATTCTGTATGTATCAATAAAAAGGGGGGGGGGGTTGTGTCCCAGATCAAATCCAGAATTTATAGTACCCGAAAAATCCCAGCAAGTGCCAGGACCCCACCGGGATTCGAATCCGGGATTTTTGGTAAATATGCGCCCAGGCAAGCACCCTAACCGCTAGGGCCACGCTCTCCACATTACTTCAATGAGGTAAGGTCAATACTTCAATATAAAGTGTTCAAACATTAGTATAGTTCCGACGAGACATACCATACTACGTGGAAAAAAAAAAATGTTATTGCGATGATTATTGCACCAGACATGCAGAATACATCATATAAACAACATATCCAAAATCCCAAATGAATCCCTTGGGGAAAACATTTTATCCAAGATGATGGCCGCCAAAATAGCTGAAAATGCATATTAATTAGCTAATTCGGGCTTCTCAAGTAGATGGTTGCTTGACTTTAGTCTATATCTAATTATCCATGTTTTTTATGTTGAAATTCACAACAAATGGCCGCCATACTATAATTTGCTTTTTCTCAACTTCAGAACAAGGAAAAAGAGGGATAAAGAAAACAAACAAATAAATTTTATCTAAATAAAGATATCTAAGCGAATAATCAAAAATGACAAGAAATAATTATAAAAGAAAAAGAAAATAAATAAATGAATAAAATTAAATAGATATAAATAAATAAAAGAGAAATTTTGTTAATGTTACAAGGGACGGGTAAAAAAGACGGAACCTGTGAATTATTTTTGTAATAAGAAGTTCCTCTTGAGGTGTTTCACACCCAAATGTTATTTCTCCAATTTCTGGGATTCATCTTTTATATTTCTTTCACACTACAGTTTCCATTTCTGGTACTTGGTTGTTAAAAATAGAATATATATGGCCTATTGTCTCTATGCCAATTTCTGGCAAGCCGTACGTGGGTAGGCCTATAATTAATCATGCGTGCGTTTTGTGAACAGTATACGAAAACGGAATTTACTAAACTTTTAAACCATTCTTTCGAAAGAGTATTATTATGAGCCGGCCCGTATGGTTCGCATAGGGCAGTTTGGGGAAATTGCATGCTGACTTAAGTTCAAATAACATAAACACCCAAGTCATTCTTCGAATAGACTAAAGATGAACTAAAATTACTACCTATTTTGTAATTAGAACAATCCCTTTCCGGGGAATTGCTGTTTAAACAACCCTCCTAGTATATATAGAATATATATATATATATACATATAATCAAGTTTCTGTGGCATAAACACGTATTTAAGGAAAGGAAGGTATAACAAGAAAATGCACAATAGTTTGCTTTAATGAGGAAAAGGGTCCTGTAGCAGTGCGCTTGTGGGGTGGGCTGTTGGTTGGGGAGTAACCATAAACTAAGGGTAGGGGTTATGCGCGACGACTAAATGTAAAATGTAGCAGGTTGGAACATTTTGCAGGTCATTACACCTAATTTAGGAAACGAGGTCAGTGCACTATATTGGCCAGCCAGGAACGTACAGTCTGGAGGAACTATGTGCAGTCGGGTCCATAGCTCTGGCTATATTTGTATATTTTTTGCCAACCCTGACAAAAGCAAAAAAAACGCGTCAAGCGATGCTCCCTGAATAATGGGTAGGTCGTCTTCTCAAGCTACAAGGCTTGTTATACCATACTAGCGGAATAAAAAAATGTGCAATGATTGCAGATGACCGTGACCTTTATAAAATCCACTGAATCTAGATGTGTTGTTATTTTAAACAAGCAAAATCTAATATATTTCAGTGTGGAAAAAATGAAAGAACTCGATGAAAAAATAAGCCGATATGACAAATTTTGCAAGCACGCCTCTTCCTCATCATTCCAATGGGATTTATACAGTTAATAAGATATTGAGTTAATGCGATATATACGGGTATGGACTATGAAAGTATGATGAACTATGCTAACTGGTTACTTTCGCTATGAATAGCCATAAACTCCTTTATTGATCCTCAAAATGATTAAAATTCAATCAAAATCTCCCCCATTACCATGATGGTAATGAAAAGGGTTTATACTGTAATCCAAGGTATAGATAAAAGCTATGTCAATAAGGTACTAAACTTAGCGAATATTCCTAAAACAATGGAAGATCTGTCTTGCTCTGCAACAGGTGGATTTCTTCTTTAGATTTGTCGGATATGGGCTCATGGTATAAATAATCATTGATTATCCGGAGTTGAAATATCAAGAAATGTAAGCATCTGATTAAAGGCACAATCAGTCATATTTTTCAAAATTCAAAATGTCCATTTTGTTCTTCATGCTAGTTATAAGCCCTTTAACACTTATTTATTACTTTTCTTTGTAAAAAACAGACACTTAGCATTTTAAAGCAGTTCTTAAGATGCATTTACGATACTTTGGCCTTAAAATGTAGGATCCCGATATTTTATTGGTAAACAAAGCAATAAAAAATCCACAATATCTTGGACAAATATGTCGTGTTAGGCTTAGCCACTTACAGGGGTCGGTACTTCAACAATTTCACAATGCAACAAAAATGGAATTGGATGAAAAATAGGGGGGGCGCGATTGTTACATTGTTCAAACGCTGATAGGGCTTTAAGTTTTCAAATGTTGTACATTATTGCAAACACAAAATTAAGTGTTTAAAAATCCCATAGGAATGGAGAGAAAAAAAGGGGTTGGCTTACAAAACCTGGAATATCTAGGATTTTCCAGTCGATTCTGTCATTTTTCAACAAATGAAGTATATTTGACGTGTTTTATAAAAACACCACACAAATCTATGATATGATGAATGCATTAAGGGGTCAAGATCATCTTTACTCCTTGCACATTTTGAATTGACACTGTAGTATACTTGTATAATATGTGTCTGATGATATTTTTAAAAATCTTGTCATTATTATTGCAGAAGAGCAAAAGATTAGTAACAGAGACATACATAGGGAGGCTTGTTGACAAACAGAAAGGTAATCGTCAAAGATATGTTTCATTATATTGTGGTTTTTTCAGGCGCGAATCTACGGGAGGGGCACCCCCGCCCCTCCGGTTGGGTAATTCAGCAAAAATATTGCAAAATCAGACCATTTTGGGGACATTTTTAGCCCCCCCCACCCCCCGATAATTTTGAGGTTTTCAAATCCTGGATCCACCCATGATTTTGTAGTGTGTCGGAACTAATGATGTTTTCAAGTGGCCGAAGAATGTGTTTATAGGTTTGAATATAAGCTCTTAATGTATTGTTACGGTTGTCTTCAATTTCAAATGGATTTTTAAACATGAATAAGATCAGATTGCATATGAACGTAGCACAACCTGGTGAAATACTGGGATTTAATTGAGCGCTACCGTAAATCTGGTGTCAAGGATTATATTAAAACTGCGCATGACCGAATCAAAGCTGAGAGTTGAATTAATGACAAAATTGTATTTTTTCTCAAATAATCTGCTAAATGTTGGGGTGGCATTCTTTCCATTATGAGCAAAACTTGTTGAATTGGAAATAGCATGGGTTACCGTATAGCATCATTCAGTGCCATAGATATGCAGGCGAAGCCTGCTCCACTGTCTGTTCAATTAACTAGATGGTCCGGTTTTTATTAATTATTTCAAAAAATACTGCACGTTCGAAATAAATCACGAAAAGAAAGTGTTTGGTTACTTGGACCTAAGCCGTTTTTTACAAGGATAGGAAGGGACATTTTAAACATTCAAATCTAGAAATCTGGGTATTTTACCCTCGTTTTCAAAATGAGCGAATATATAAAGGTTTTGGTAACCATTAGTAATACGTTTTGTGGAAGGTTCCATGCTTCTCTTTGTAGGTGAGGTAAAAGTCGGGGAATTATCACGATCAATAGGTCGCTATGGTATGAAATGATATAATGCCAACTTTGTCAACAGGATCAAATCCGAACCCTTGTTTGCAATACAATCGAGATGATATGCAAGGTGACACACGGCATTAACTTGAATGGACACATTACAGGAGAGCTGTATGACTCTTTTGTCCGCCAACCAATTGAATAAAGCAGACAGGGCCTCTATTAAAAGTATCGGTATATCAACGAGCAAATACCCATGCATTAATGCACGCTCAAACACCTGAATCAAAAAGTAGGTCACGAAAAAGAATACTTGTATATGAACATCGCTTTTGAAGGCGCCCCTAAGTCGTGGAATGGGTCTCAGTCATCAAAGTTTCAGAGTAAAAAGTCAATATTCACCTGGACCCGTTTGTTGTCGTTTGTCAATAACAATCAGTGTAAATTGAATAAAAATCCAAAGAAGAAATAGGTTTTCAAGATGGCACCCAATGATCTTGTTGGGTCCAATGATGAATAAAACTTCTTTCGTGATTTTTTTCGAAAGCGTATATTTTTGAAATAATAATAAAATTTTTTTTTTTTAAGTTAATTGAAAAGACAGTAGCGCGCAGTGTCGGGTTATCGTACTGCAATTTCTTTTTTGGTTCTAATATTAAGTCGTCAAAGTGACGGCCAACTTCATCACTTAAAAATGAGGCGCTTATTTGGTGTTTTAATAAATTTGTATTAAATATTGAAGTTTTTTTACTGGCATGGATGTGTTAATATCGTCATGAGTCTGCCAAACAGGCCATCGACCATTTTGGCCGCGAAATGAGTGTTTGCATATTATGATACTCTATCACAAGCTCTTCTTAATACCAAAATTTGACAAAAATAAACATTCAAATTTTTCTAGATATAATAGATTTTCACTTTGGGGAATCATAACCAAACGCCAAATGAAAGTATTCCAAACCAGACCAATCTGTATTCGTCTGTTTATGTATCTGAAAAACCACCGCACAGGCGTTATTAAGTGAGCTATCGAGCAATGGGATACTGCGAGATTAATCTCCTCGCTTGGCTTGATCAAACAAGGGGGGGGGGGGGGCCTCGGGGGGGCTATAGAAGTCTGGTCGAAGTTTATGTTAGTACAATGTGTGTAGCTGTATTTGAGACGATTTGCCACACTCAAAAAGATTATAAATTTTTACCAGGATTTACTGAGAGCAATTCTGTCGAATAATTACTGTGAAAATACAGTATTACTGTAAAAACTGATTCAATCAAAAAACTGAAAAATAGATATTTGGCGGAGTATTACAGAGATGTGAATGTTGTAGAAAATAAAAAGCATGACGAAATCTGATAAGCTTGAGTAGGCCTATCCCCCCCAATGGTCAACCAAAATTTTACGTGCATATACTGATAAAATTCAGTTAATTTTGGTTTAAAATAAAACATATTTGCATTAACCCTAGTCTACCAAGGGGGGTAACAGAACCACCCCCCCTACCGAACTTCGTTCCGGTGCGCAAAACCGCTAAAAAAAATCGTAAAAAGCTTCTATAATTCCTTTCCGGTCATTTTAGCGAAAGAAAATGTGAAGAGGTAGCACCTTCACCGCGGTTAGGGTAATGCCGTCAAAGTCGAAGGGTTAAAAGGGTGCGTGGTTGCCACCGAATGGATATTTATGGTGGATTTTTGAAAAATATTATGCACAGTAGGCTCTAAAACTCGTTGTTCATGTAAAACTAGCCAATTGCCATCATTTAGAGATGAAAACCGCATGGAAAATCCGATATTTCTACGTTTTTTAGCGCAAATTGGATTTTCGCCTATTTCTATGGAAAATGCCAATTTGTTTTTTGAATTTTGAAATGTCAATATTGATGACGTCATGGTGACGCCCTACTAGGTATGTTGGTACTTATTTGTTATTTTTGGAAAGAGGAGAACCATTAGCTATCCAACTGGTATCAAAATCATACGCTTCGGGTCCGTCGTTGCTTTATAAAAAAACAATCGAGCCCCCCCCCCCCCCCCCTTGGTTAAACCGTGTTACAAAAAAGGATTTGGTAAGACGTGGTATTTTTTATAAAGGTAAAATATAAAGTGATTTGACTGGAAACTATAAAAGCTGGGGTTTATGGGATTTTGTTGCAGAATGCCTCCCGGATTTACAGTATTTTTTCTGTAAATACCTTAAAGAGAATCCATAATAGTGATAACTTATGTTGATAAATTCAAAGTTCAAATAAGCGTCGCCTGAAAATTTCTCGTAATAGGCCTCGAAAATTGCGACAAAAAAGTATTTTACTATTTTTATTAGGTCAAATATTGTCTTTTTCTGATCCTTTTTTTACTGTGAAGGGCGCGAGTATTCGTAAATACAAGTGCATGCTTAGTAGGATAAACCAAAATATGCATTGTAGCTGCTGTGTTCTGTTCCAGTAGGCGATGTAAGATGTCTTGACTGTCTAGCGACGATTCCGGGCGATGAGCACGGCAAAAGGAGCCTGCGTTTTGAATCGCGCAAGTTGAGTTTTATTTAATATTATTTTTTATTGTTTTATACATAATAGTTAAAGGATCTTTTATTTTGTAATGATGATGCAAATATTACGTTTCATGGAAATAATATCACAAAATACCCTTATTTCATTTGAGAAGTGATAACACAAAAAATACAGGTATTAAGTTGACGAGTTAAAATTGTGCAAAAAATAGTAACATTTAATCAGTTTACACATGTGCTGCAAATTTAATTGATTGTTGAAGTTTGTATAAAGTAAAAATTCAACTACTAGTGTAATCAAAGTTTATAACAACAAGATAATTGTTAACCCCAGAAAGGACATAAAACAATCACGATGTGTAGTAGCCTATTTTCACTTCAGTTTTTTATAGATAGTTCAAAAAACCTCTTGTTGAAACCTTTAACGTATTGGTATGATATTTGTCCATTTTATTTACAATAGTTAATTTGAAGGAAAAATAATGTATATAATACATTCAATGTTCTTATATTTCCCTTTATGTAGCACCAGTTTCTGGTATAGGTATTTGATTCATATCAGAGGGTCCCAGGTTGATTCCTTAAGTTCATAGTGATAGGCTTACCTGTTTTTAAAAAGTTACTTACTGATTAATTTACCGCAATTAATCATCGTCTACCGCAGCAATAATTTTTTTCAACAAAACTCCGAAGCCTCGGGGGTGGGGTGGGGTGGTTACCACGGTACACCCCCTGGGATTTCCGTTAAGAACCATCCGATTCCTGTAATTTGGTACCAAGGATAGCTTAGCATTTTCTTATTTCCATTTGTACCAAAATATCGTACCAAGTATCCCCATTATACGTCACTATTGACGTCATATGTTGTAGGAAAGTGAGAAAATACTGAATATAGGGTGCGAAATTGATATTTCGCAATTTTATGCGACCCAAAACACCTTATTAGCACTAAAATGCTCTCATTATATAAAACTAGTCATTCCCATCACTGAAAATTATTTGATATGCTAACCTTTTCTTTGGATGACCCTTTATCTTTCCTATACCCGGTTGTGGATGTTTCGTTTTGGATGAAAAGGACAGCGGAAAATATATGTCAATTGAACCCAATTACATTAAATAATTCTGGCATCAAAAAAAGGGGGGGCTGTACTGTCGGGGAAAAACCGACGGGGGGGCGTAACCACCCCCCCCCCCTTAGGTAGACGAGGGTTAAGATCAATCAGCAATGTACATCAAAGAACATCAAAATCTTTTCGTTTCCTCTTTTTCTTTCCTATAATTTCCCACAGACCTACGATATTATTTTTGAGTTCCACAACTTAGTTGATTAATAATTTCAATAACTGATAATTTATCTGTGTTCACTAAATAAGCGCAATAAGTATGTGGGTTTTGGAGGACATGTAGACAAATTATCCATCACATTTTCAGCCATTCTCAATTTAAAATACATGATTAAGGTAACTTAAAAGATTATATTGAAATTATTCAATAAAAGTGAATGCAACCCGCTTCCGCTATTGAGTAGTATACAGGAATTTATTTACTTGTCAATAATACCAATAACGAAAGATGTTTAACTGAAAAATTCCTCATTTCTGAATTGAATAAATACCCCTTGATAATCAGAATATGGCCATTTGAATTGAAATCAAAACTCAGAGTCTGTCGGCAAAATGCCAATCTTAACCTCCAAAAATAAGTAGTTTTTTTACTCATAGAAAGTTTTCAAAAACAGAAAGTATAAGAGCCACTACTCTAAGAGTGCTGTGACTCAAAGGTGAAACATGTGATGATCTGTATTGATGAACAAAAAGTAAATAATATCCCTGGGAAATATTCAATATTTCATTTCAAAATTGTTCGATATACACTCCGAAGTCTTTATTTTTACGAGTTTTAGAGACGTCATTTGGACACTAAGGCATCAATAATCTTCCTATGGTTTTCGTACTTGAAAGTATAGTAAGCCTACATGAATCTTGTATTATTTCAGTGACAGGTGAACTACTGAAAAATTTATAAAACTATTATGTAAAAGAAACCATATGAGGTTAAAGCGTGTTTTAGTTTTAATGCACTTGAACATACAGTATTATTATTATAAACACGTGTGGTTGTGTGATCATTAGAATTAAAGTGATGTTCGTCCGAACGCATCGTAAATTAATACAAATATTAAATGACTTCTTGATAACTTAAATTAAAGCTTTCTTCTGATGAAACTAGTGATATTTGATTCCTTTTACTCTACAAAAATAATCAAAATATACACCTTCAGCAAGTAAAATAGATAAATCACAACTTCTGCCACTTAACGTTTATGAAGTTATTTTTTAGTCCAAATTTACAAAAACCGGTTTAAATTTTATGTCTAATTTACCAGGCGTTATAAAACGACTACAACTGGAGCTTTATTCGATTTTTTCGAGAATCAACATTATCGTACATTCAAGTAATTATGAATTTCACTACGATTAAGTACTAAGTTACCAGAAAAAAAATGCTATAAAGTTTACAAGGAAAATTGTAGCAGCAATTCTTCCAATAAAAACCCCGAAAATCCATCTTCCCATGTTTCCATTCAAATTAACTGTATATTTATAGACGTGATGTATTTTATTTTTACCATTGAGTATTAAAATTTGATTTTACATCATATCTAATATAAAAATAACAATTGTAGAACTCATATTCCTCTTTTCTTCTTCAATGGCCACATTATTTTGGGCCTGTAAGACCACAATGACACCTTAGAAACCGTACAAAAGCATAGTCATTTCTGGCGCCCTCCGCAGGCAAAAGTAGTCAAAATGTTGAATACCCACCGCCAGAGGCGATCGAGCGACTCTTTTTGAGTACGCCCAAACAGCTCATTTGGCATTCGTCTCCTTTGACATAGGAAACAGAGGACGTTTTTTTAGTTTTTGCAAAACAGACCACTCAACTTTTTAATTAAATTTGACAAGGAAACAAAGGATACCTTGATGGTACCTGTGCTCAAAATGAGAACGTTTCAATGGCCACACTGTCCACATAAAATCATTTTCCTAAAATGTTTCAATTTAGATATGCAAGTTCATAATTCTCGAAAACTTCAATCGCCGATATCTCGAAATGTGACTTTTTGTCGATGGACCTGTTTTGGAAGATTCGTACGATATAAAATCTGTTGCCTTGCAAATGTGTCAGCTATACTACACCGCTCTTAATCTTAGGTAAAGTTTGAGTAAACCTTACTCATTGGTTGACTGTAAATCTTAGTCATTGTTGGGTAAAATATACTCTCTTGTGTAAGGTTTACTCTCAACTTTGACTAATATTTTTTGAGCTGTGACCTGTTTTACCCCTCATTTTTTTTTGGAGTGTATGTGCCGTATAATGGTTACAACTGAGACATTGTTGGTTTTTAAATTTACATTTAATAAGCATTTAAAATGTTTCAAATTTAACCGGATTGTTAGACAGATTTGTGGGCTTTTGTTAAACGGCAATTTACCCCAAAATGTGAGGAAAGGTGGGAAAAGACAACATAAGAAAAACAAAAGAAACAACTAACATCAGTATCAAAATGGCGTGAACAATGTTGTCCAAAGATTCTATTGGCGACGCATAATAAAAACCCTTATTAATTTATTTATTTATTTTTTTAAGTCCTGGTATAACTTTAGTTGAGACCTGCGGTGCCCATTTCCATGGTTTGTTGATTTCATTACGCAAAGCTCTTCCGAATGCTCCAGGCAAGCCGAGGTGTCAGAGATCGGGTCACCCATATGAAATCACTTGACTGCGCCAGAAGCCGTGGTGGTTGTTATGGGCTACCATGTGGAGAAAAAAAGAAACCTCTGGCACACTGAAGAGGAATAATACTCAAGCTTACCGACCAAACGAAATCAATGAAAGATCTTGGTACCCAACTCCAAATATCAATTTCGCTTTATTGAAATCAACTCAAATGGAAAGGGAACCCCCCAGTGATCCCTCAATAACTCGTGACGAAACCAGTTAGTGAGATCGTTCTTAATTTCATTTGTTTTGGTGACAGCGCTGTATACAATTTTGCGATCAAGATTTGGTGACCCCTATAGACGTGCCATAATGGTCTAACCCCACTTTGGCTCATGATACGTTTCGTGTTTAACGACTTTTCGTGTACAGCTGTGGGACACTTACTTCCTGTCACTAAAAATTTAAAAATATTATGTAAACCAGGAAATCTGGTAGCCCCACATGAAAAAAGTGGGCACTTATTTTAGAAAATGAATAAAAGGTCAACTCAATTTACTCCCAGAATGTCAGTGACCTCAATATGTACACTAAACTCAGCCAACAATAGAGCTAATGATAATTCAACAATCACTCTAAAAAACACTTCAGATCTCTTCTCAACAGGGGATGCAGGTCCATTGTTACTGTCCTACACTGTTGAAATATTTAACTATATCAGGTGTTATGACGTCGCCGTATTGAGCTCTAGTATCTGTTCATAACTTAAAAAGGTGGGCAACATACTCACCTCGCTCATATTTTTAAAATTTAGGTCGCTGAATACCATTGCTTTCTTGGTAAATTGAATAGAATACGGGTTTTAAGACAATAACTTGGCGGATCTAGTTATGCACAAATTAGGTCAGTCCTTGCCATGGGCTCTTTCTTTCAGACGTTGGCCCCGTTACATGTTTCTTTTCGAAAAAAAAAAAAAATATTAATCATATGGTCCAAGTTAATTGAACACACATTAAATCTCAAGATTCTTTTTCGCGAACGAGGAAAGAACTTGCCATGCGATCAAGGCATAACATTCGAAGTGTTACAGCAAACTTGACAAGGCCAAAACCCTCAAAACGACGGATTCAAACTCCTGAATAACTAGA
>JAMKCH010040102.1:0-13293 GCA_023653785.1 Ophioderma brevispina
TAAGATCGATGGAGTGGCCTGGTTCAAGCCCCGAGAGCAGGTTTCTTGTCATACTCAAATAGTTTCTATAAGTTGGAAATTGCTAATCGCACAACAGGTGATTATGGAATTCTCCTCGCCCCCACCCATTGCGTAAAATGTGCAGGTGTATGCAACGGGTGCCGGCGCCTCATGTGTTAAGAAGAGTCGTGGACAAAGCTGTGGTCCCGAGTTATCAGATGAGTCATTCTTGAGCACATAAAAAGTTGCCAGACCTTATCGAAAAGAGTAGGGGATCATCCGGGGTCTGTTACCTACACACATACTCTAAGTACCAGGGTCCCATTCCAACCCGCATAGGCCAGTGTGGAAGGGTCGGCGAATCCAGCATGGAAACATGTGAGGCTTTGTCCAAAGTGGACGGAAATTAGCTAATGTTTTTTGTTTAATGCTGATGTAATGTGGACATGTATGAGACACTCAGTGACGGCATACAATTATAGCCACCAGCCACCACCGTATCCTTAAGGTTCATTCAACCAACCCGCATACATGGAGTTATAATTGCATGTACAAATTGTAACTGGTGGATAAGCCAAGAATTGTGCATTGGTAGGAATTTGGTAGTTACTAATTACCCATATCTGCTTGCGTACATTGATGCATAGAAGTGGTTGAAATTCTCACTGGAATACCATAGCTAATAATAATATGTTAAAGTACAATGATGACAAAGTACTCATGTCACAATTTATTTTCAATTTTGCTGTAGAGGGTTTTTTTTTGGGTAAAGGCTAGGGCGTTGGATTGACATATTGAAGGGGTTGTTAATCTTGTGAAAATTGTTTTTCTCTCTCCATGTGTAAATGTAGCAAAATATAATTGAACTGGGATATAGATTAATTTAAAATATTAAAAATACAAAATTGCCA
This sequence comes from Ophioderma brevispina, assembly GCA_023653785.1. NCBI lineage: Eukaryota > Metazoa > Echinodermata > Ophiuroidea > Amphilepidida > Ophiodermatidae > Ophioderma > Ophioderma brevispina. Next base: position 912 of record JAMKCH010040102.1, read on the forward strand.
AATTTATTTTTAGTACTGATAGAAAGAGGCATATGTGAACATAGGGGCAGGAGCTGTTGTCATCCAATGAAGAAAATGTAATTATGGTTTACTCAAACAGCACCAAGATTGAAAGGGTTAATGACCTTAAAATTTTTAAAGAAGATAAAACTACTGTAATCCAAAATATTTAAAACAATGAGTGCAAACTGGTACAAACAGTGGAAAAAGATGCAAACATGGCAAAAGTCTGGGGTCCAATCAGTTTGATACAGTTTGTTATGGATTGTGAACGTAACTGCAAAAATAGCTATTAGGGCTAATTTGTGGCTAACATATATTTTACTTTTGATATCAATTCTGGATGTATACTACTGGAAGGAGTAATCCCAAAGGAGGAAGAACTTATTGAATTAAAAGTTTTGAGGTTGTAACAAACTAGCACCGCCTCCCTTTCTAGCAATATTTAAGAAGGTAAGGACAAGGAATATTTAAAAGAAAGTAGAATAGGGAATGTATCGATTTGTTTTCATGAATGAATGAGACACATATTTTTCTTGTTAGTTTTAATATTTCTAAAATACAAATATTGCAGGGTGGACACCCGTTCGTTATATTGGGTATTGTTGTACTTCCTAATTTCCCTTAGGAAGTTGCAAATGTTATATACTGGACAAAAGCTGTTTTAGGGCACATTAAATTGCTTTGTGTTTAATTTATAGAATGAATTCATCTTATAAATATTATTAATAAAAAGTCAAAATGTCTGATCTGGTGCTGGTATTAAAATCATAATTGGTTATTGCCCCCCCCCCCCCCCAATATGATCAAGAATGCTCAACATATATATGCTTACCTCTTCTGTGAAAGAATTAAATGATAAATGTCCATTAATACCCACATGTTAAAAAGCTTTCAAAATGATTTTTTATGAGGGGGTCCACACAACCAAAAATGGGATAGAGCCATTGAAGTCCTGAATCAAATGTGATATTTTATCAGGTGTTGTTTCGAAAAAGATGCCAATGTATCATGAAAACAACATTCCAGGTAGTTAAATCCCCAATGTCAAAAATTAGTGCAACTGATGGCACCAAGTTAGAATCTTGGATCTGTTTACCACAGCCAGCCCCGGTGCGAGTGCTGTGTGCATTGACTCCAGCAACTTAGATCAAGATTGGCTTGTGACGTGGTTTGCTTTAGTTTCATTGTTTACTGAGGGGGTTGTTGACCCGAATCTGCAGTCTCCCCACCAGCAATGACCAGTAGGGTTAACCGACCTACTTCCATTATTTTAGGAACTTTAAACATTTTTGGGACATTAAATGATTGTTTTTTTTTTGCATTTTTAAATACAGGAGGGGAAAAAAGGTCATTAGTTTGTAACAATCACACAAACCGGAGGCCTTGTAAAAAAACACTGCGTATTGAGCGGTGAATTTTGATTGATGAAACATCACCTAGTAATTATTCATGGATCAAGGACAAATCCCCAGGGCAGAAATTAATTTGTCGGGTCACCAATAGTTACTAGTACTACCTGAGAAATTTGGCACTTAGGCACTTATGTGTTAACAAACAACCCACAACAAACCCCAAAAAGGTTGGTAGTTGAACTTTCATAACAAACCATTTACCTTTAAGAATAAATCTAGAGTAGCTATCCACCTCCCCAAGCATGTTTCAAAAACAAAAGTGTACAATTTGTTTTGGCACTCTGTAAGAATGCTAAAGAAATGCTGTGGAAGACTGAGAAAGTCACCTGAGTCAGGATATTGGCACATTGGCCGTATCTTCTGTGAGCATCAAAGATCAAATTTTTTCTTCACCAAGGACCCTATATGCGAATCTTGATTAAATTATACAAATATTGGAAGTAGCAAAAGAAGGAGTAGGTCTGTGGTCAGCTCCATTTTGTAATTGATCACACTGTTGTGAAAATGTTCATTTCAGATATGGATACCTGCATTTCTTGTGATGATTAGTGTTTCTCGTAACTCTTTGGTGTTTTTCCAGGCAGCACATCACAAATAGAACCTGTCATTTGGCAAGTGATTAAGAGTCCATAACAACTATAGAACTAAGGTTTGCATAAAATTTGGGGAACTGTTACTGCTTGGATTTCTCAAGATTCCCCTTTCCTAACTTAAAGCAATAAACACAAACAGAGTGGCTCAAAAATGCTTTTATCATAAATGGAGTGAATTTTGGAATTAGATTGGGGATTCCCCAGATTGTACTTAATAGCTAGAAATGTACGTTTATGTCATCTGAGAAATAGTGCCACCTCAAGAAAATGACCTCTAACTTGACTTGCCTGAACCAATAAAAACACCTAAGGATGACGTTAGATATGTACATGAAGCTATTTCCCCGGCTATTCATATTGGGAAAGGCCGTTTCCAGCAGCCATCGTTTGAATTTATATCGGTGATCCGCCGATATTGATTATTCTAATTACAAATTCCTTGGTTTGTGACACAGACTTTTCGTGTTACCAATGCAACCGGTAAAAATTTTCAAAATTTTTTTTAAAATTGGGGGTGCTCTTTGAAAAATGTCTCTTATTACTTTAATGGCTTAAGAATCGCCCATACTTACTATGAAGATTGCCTTTTTTCGGTCGTTTTAATCCGTGCATGACTGTGATTCGAAGCACATGTGGTCCAGTAGATACAATGACTGCCTCGTGACCAATCGTCCGGGGTTTGAGTTCCTTCTGTTGCCCATGTGTTGTGCACTTGGGCAAGGCCACTTACCTCGCTTTGCATCTCTCCACCCGGTGCTAAATAATGGGAACTGTATGAAATTGTCATTGAGTGCCGCCCATGTATGAGTATGCCTTGGGCATTTGTAAGGCAGCTGACATATTCTATTGGCAGCAGAATAAATGTAAAGCACTTTGATACAATGTGAAAGGTTCTATATAATTCAACATTTATTTCATTTATTCAATTCGGAAAGACTTTTGTGTCAGCATGACCATTCATTGTCTGTCTGATACACCTTTGGTTGAACACATCGACTGACTGTACTTTTATTTTAGTGCAGTGATGGAACAAGTCACACGGGTTATGCTAATACTTGACACAAGAATTATGTGGGGTACCAGATAAGTCAGATGTCATTCAGGGTTACTTTGGGTCATTATATTGCGCTATATATGGCTCTTGTATACACCTTTGGTTGACACTTTTTCAACGTATCATAGCATTTTAGTGCAGTGAATGGATCAATTCAATACTTGGTATGCTTATACATTGAGAAAGGGGTCTTATGTGGGGTAATCAGATGAGGTCAGAGACATTTAGGGGTCCCCTTAGGGTCATTATAATTGCTCTACATCTATATACTTTGACTGACATCATCGGCAACTTATTTGGGAACTGCGTCCCTATTTTCCCTCTCTGCAAACAAAGTACTTTTGATATTTAGAGTTCACATTAGTTTTTGATCAGTGCTGCTTGATCACTGACCAGTAGGTAAGGTAACCTACATTTGGAATCGTATAGAAGTAAGGTTGTTAATGCTACATAGTCATGACCAGGCAGTCCATTTGGCTAGTCGTTGTTAGAAAATTGTAACAACAATCTTTCAACATGTAATGGACAGTCTGTTGGGTGCCACTGTACACAGGGACACCTCTCAAGTAGTGAGCTTGGCTCCTTTTAGAGCTAAAAGTAGGCAAGGGATTGGCTACATGGTTCAATCCTAACTATTGTGGCAAACCAGGTAAAATTAGTAAAAGTAGTACTAGAAATTCAGTGGTTTGGTGAATATTGATGAGCATATCTATAACATAAATAGTCCAATCCATTTTTTAAATGAACTGATAAATGTCTCCATTTATTCACATTTATTTACCTTTGTTTTTACAGGTATATATTTTACACCAGTTGCCTTTTTTCTTCTCTTCAATACATGGATTTTGGTATGGACGTTGTAGTCTGTAGTTTTCAATTGGTAAGAATTACAAAAAAATTGAAATTTCTGATCTGCTGTTTTTTTTTTTTGCTGTATAATCACCCGGGTATAATAGTCATCTGCTACTCTGCAAAGCAGTATAGAACGACAATCCCTTCAAAGAGGGTCTGTTTTCTTTGGGGTCCTAAGTATTGGTAGGGCCAGATTTGTTTTTAAATGAACCTGTTATTGATAACATATTTGAGTGTAAGAGCCAAAAAATGCATGTGAGATATGCTCTGAGTATTTCTAGGTATAGTTTTAAATATTTTGGGATACTTTGGGTCCTAATGAATGTAAAATTTCCCCCCAATAAATGTGACCCCTCCAATTTTATTGTTACAATTTTTATGACCCTAATTTAGATTTTTAAGTATTTACTTATGTATGTCAAAACATATTACCCTCATATATTTTGGGACCCCTCAAAATGCAACTCCTGATATAGATTTAAAAAACTCCCACACATCGATAATCCAATCTTTTTCCCAAAAGTCTCCTTTGAAAAAAAGGTAATAATTCTAGAATTTGGACCCTATCTTTGTAAATTACCCTGAGATCATGTTGTTTGTATGTATGTAGTGTGTTCCAGTTTGGTTGTTGTTTTCGTTGTTCCATTCTTCGAAAAGTTGCAAGTCCGATTTAAACTTTTCGAAGGAGAATGTGAAAAATTAAAACCTACCAAACGCCCCCACATACACATACATAACACCCACAACAGTACCTCAGATGACCTTTGACCTTGGTCTATGACCGTTTGACATCATGCACATAGCCCCAAGTCCTGGTTTAATCATCAATAGACTTAAATTTTTTAGCAGGAACTGGCATACATACACGTATGGACATGCAATGCAATCGCAAAAGCCCAGGGATAAAATTGGAATTGTTCTCAAATCAGTGATACCACAATACATCATTCTAAATTAACAAAACCTTGTGTTTTGACTTCTTTTTCCAGCCCGACGAGAATCAGCTTGGTTTTCTCAATACTATTCCTCACAAGATGATTTTCCCTCTATTTGCTTTCCTGTAATCTCCAACCTGACACCAGGAAAAGCGATTGGTGTTTCAACAGATTGCGTAGCCGGTGTGTTCAGGCAGTGTTTGCTATATCAAATTGGTATCTTGGCAGTCTGTGTATGATGTATGGACCAAAGTAAGATTACAATCCTAACTAGAGGATATTCTTTGTACCCTATTTTAATGAAATAATTGTGGAATAATTGATAATTTCAAAATACAATAATGCATGCCATAGGTGTGTGTGGTGGTTGTGCGTGTGTGTGTAGAGAGAGAGAGAGAAGTGAGACACATATGTGTGTGTGTGTGTGTGTGGTGGGTGTGTGATGAGAAAGACCCCCTGCCTTGGGTCCTGTACACGTCATAATGTAAGAAATTCTTTGGGAAGTCACCAAGAGTTTCTTCCCTTTAGGAGTCCAGGCTCATCAGGAATACTGAATTTGCAATATATTAAGATGATTGTGAAAATTGTCACAGAGACCAACAGTTCATACATATATTCATTAGTTTATTGACTATTTATTCCGAATCTTCTCACTACCTTTCGTACTCTCAGTAAATAGCAATCACTAAACCATTTTTTTAATTATCTGCGATTGAAGTGCGACATAGCTAGGTGTTCTCATGGTTCAAGTTCAATTGTGAACATTAATGAACATCAGACACAATAAGATATCGTTCTAGTGGTGTTTTTTTTAATTATTGATTATTTAATTGTATAATTACCATGTCATGGAAAAATATGACGACTGGTACGGCATCACAGGTGCAAGAGTATAGGCGTGCGATTTCAACAATGATACTGATAAATGTATAGCAAACATGCATTTACATTTACTCAGAAGGGAGTATACTTAAGGGAATGTTAGATAACCAGCTTGAATATATTTCTTGCAGTTGTAGAGCATTTCTTAGATAATTTTAATGCTTTCTGAAGTTTCATGATAGATCGCCAAGTATGGCAAACAATAGTCGTATTCACGACTATCGCCAATAGTCGCGACTACGACTTTGGCGACTTAGTCGTGCAGCTAATGGGCCCTGCAGCATTGAAAAAAGAAAATACTGTGCATACCACTGAGAGAATATAGGAGATGGTCATGGTTGCACGATGCACCCAACTGGCATGTGCTGTGATTAGATAGTACTGAAGCATGCTATCCTTACCGGACCCTGCTCCCAATTGAATTGCATGCCGATTTGATGGACAGGTTATTACAAACACAAAATTCTGGTCCCCAATACATGACATGGGTCAATTCTCAGTTCATGTGGCAAAAGACACCACAAAATGACTGCTCTTTTGTACGGTAATGGTGTCATAACTCTCATCAGACACAGTCAAAGGCTAGCCTGTATAACATTCTTTTCATATAATGCATATTGGTTTATTCAAGCATGGATACAAGCTTGTACACATAAAGCTTATGATTGACACTTGCACAGTTTTTTATTAAATGGCCAAAAAAAATTTTAACAAGTCTTGTAAACAGATTTTAATTATTGTGTATTCTCATTTGCAATATAGAGCTGTAGAAGAATGTTGGCTTTGATTAAATCACTTAATGCTTCTGTTTTCATTGCTGCCTCATTTATAATTAGCAAAATGTGTGTTTGGGAATATTTTACCATATATCTCCTTCACGAACCACTCAATTAATCAAGGAGGCAAAATAAAAATCAGTATTTTGCCCCCCCCCCAAAAAACCCCTACAATGAGAATCAAATTCCCCTATGAACAACTATTATCATAGTATGTTCCGGGGTATGTTTACCACGATTAAAGTATATCTGTCTCTCCCCATCGCACTCTCTCATACACTATAAAAACTTCACCGTTGAAGCCATGTAAATTTTCGTTCACCTATCTGCTAATCCTCCTTCGTCCCTTGAAACATTGACAACTTATCCGCAATGTATGTTAGTTGAGGGCCGGGGACCCAGCTACAAAGAATATCCAAGCAATAATTAATGAGCAGTATTAGCGTGCCATGTGCAAGAAATCTCCCGATCGGGGCTTCTTCACTCAACCAGGGCAATGCAGAAACAGTCAAAATTTCGAAGGGTTGAATCTATGCATAATGGAAAATGTCACAAGTTTATTACAACTGATGCAAGTCAAATATGGTCGAGTATAAGGTTAAAAAACTTCAGGATTTGCCATAAAAAATGTCGGCTTATGATAAAATGTTTGAAGATGAAAAAGGAAATAATTCTAAATATTCTACTCGCCAAACTGTAGCGATCAAAGGCCGAAGAGAGAAACTGGATACGGAACAGTAAATCCTCTAAAGCTTCACTCATAATTCCTGATTTTGACGGGGAAAGTAGCCATCCATGATAGAATGGTTTTATTTGCTACATAGTCGGTGTCCCCAACAAAACCTGGATGTACCGTCCACACAGTTTTTATTTGATTGTTTCTATACCTCTTCAAGACCTACTGATTCATGATCTGCATGATGCCACTGCCGCACCCTTGAGCATTTTGAAATATCCAGTGGCCACCAAAATGGCCGCCACGAAATATCGAAGGCTCCCTGGCTACTCTATAACCCAGTCTTGGGTGGCCCTTTGGCTAGTTTTAGGAATCCAAGGAAGTATTTCTGTCATTATCTAACATCTCAAATCTTCTTTACATTGAAATCCAAGATGGCCGCCACTTTGCCGACAAAATGCCCACCACCGCGCATACAATAGTTTATATCTCAGCTTCTGTAACACTTATGAGCCTGGATTTTGGTGGTTGTGGGAGTAGGTTTGTAGGGGCAAAGACACCCATGTGACATTGCATTGAAATTAAAAAAAAAAGTTGCTGATTCTCGTTCCAATATGGCCGCTGTTACACTACTAGAAACGTATAATATGATAGCAGTAATTGTCTGTAGGACTTTTAACAGTGGCCAATAAGTGAACGTGCTCACTATCTGTGTTCTCACTGTAATTTAAACTGACTACCTGAGTGTGCGATGAAGGAGTCCACCACTACAATAGTTTCTGTGCCAAGCTTATCCGTTTAAATTTCAAAAGCATTTTCACTACCTTTGCTTTGCCCAACTCTGTCAGCTATGGTATCGCACCAGACAAAAGCAAGAGCAGCGGCATTTGTGACACTCTCTCTACATGCTAATTTGCCGTTGCCCCATGTCTATCATGGTATGCTGGGAGCTGGTAACCTCCATCAAGAGATTCCAGTGCACTTATACTGATAATTGGAGTGGTAACTTGGCAGATTAAATAATCGGCGTCATCACATTTCCTTTGATGCAACTGATCCCCTGATGGGCAGAAGTTTCGACTTCTTGATGCATGATAACATCAAAGGGCCAATTAAAGGGACTGTACAGGACTTCGTCAATGGCATCTTGAAATACATCATGGGCAAATTGAGTCAAGCAGACGTGTATCTTTTATTCAACCGTTAGTATGATCACAGCATCAACCCCCGGACAAACTCGTGTATCCTGGTGGTAGTTTGCTTCGCTGGACATCCGTCGTGGTGTGACGGGCATGCGGAAGCATACTGCCGGGTATACAATGTGAAGTACCAATGTCTGGACAGACCAGTTGCTAACTGCCTTAATCGCAAGAGAGTTTCTTAAGCAATTCCCCCCCCCCCACACCCCTTGAAACGTCTCTAGAGGGGTTGAGGGTGTCGCCTTGTGGAGAGAAGGCTTTTATATCAACCATTGAACGTGGTGAGCATCTTCCACCTAGGGCTGGCTCCTCTTGGGCTGAGTGGCGGTGTCTGGCAGGTTGGAAAACCAGGGTCGGTTGGCGATCTGGGGTTTTCCTTGCGGAGGTTGGGCTGCCTGTCTGCAAGTGATCGGGATTCTCATTTCTTGGTCTGCCCATGCTGGAGCAACAATTCACAAAAAGACCTTGCAGAATTCCGTGAAGGCCAGCCAGACATTGTGGGGGGGGGGGGTCTGCAAAAGCAAAAAGTTAAAGTGCTTTTGAAAGGCTTTAAACTTGATAAGCTTGGCACTATTGTTGCCGCATATGGATTACGTCATTAAGATGCTACAAGCATTGTTACCACCATCATCACGGATAAAGGCCTTGCCACCAACTACAGAAGTCATTCACATAAAATGTAATCATGCCCATTTAGCATGTATATATTTTGGAAGTCATCATTAAATGTAGACGCACCCCTTCTTGGATCCATGCACCTATGGAGGGCTCAAAGACAAACCAAACAAGTCCCTACATACACCCATGGATAGGCCAAGTGATGTTCTAAACCAGCACTCCAGAGTCATGCACTGTGGATGTAAACGCTGATCCTCATGATCCGCATCAAAATACAGATGTTTTTCGGGCCAGCTGGCTTGCACTATTTTTTTGTTAGTGTAATAAGATAGTTAATGCCCAAAAGATGGATGAACTGGGCTGCTGAGGGAAAGTGCGTGTGGGAGAGGTTTAAGAGGAAGAACTACATAGAATAAGTGACAATTTAATTGGTGTTTCATCATTTAATATTAAGTATTCAGCCATAGATTTTAATATACAATTTTAAAATTGAGGTTTAGCATTATTCACTTATAAAGTTAGCGCTCACAAGGTCACTTGAAACTCTGACTTCACACTATATTAATGGTAAGGGTAAATCGTCTTCCTTGCCCTTCAATCACACACATCACAGGCGAAGTCTGGTTTGAATTCACAGTGAGAATACAGCTTTTTAACTTGTACACTTATTGGCAACGGTTACAAGTCCTAAACATGTCTAAGTGCCTTTCTTCATTTATAGTTATTCTAGTATAGTAGGGCTCATGTTGGATAGATATTTCAGCAAAACCGTTTTTTTATTTCGATATAAACGGACGTGTTTTCTGTAAGCTAAAGACATAAATTATTATTGCCCCCAAAACCTATCAAAACCACAAAAACCAAGTCTCATAGCGCTCCAGACGTGAGATATACTTTTGTATGTTGTAGAAAGCAATTTTGGACAGCAATCTTGGATTTTAATGTAAACAAAGGATTTCAGATGTTAGATAATGAGAGAAATTATCTCTATTGGCCCTTAAAACCTAGCCAAAGCCACCAAGACCAACCTTATAGTATCCAGGGAGCTGCGATATGGCCCTTAGATTGTCTTGGCAGGCATCTTGGCGGCCATCTTGGAATTATTCAAATGCTCAAGGGTGCCCGCCAGTGGCATCATGCATGAGTCTTGAATCAGTAGGTCGTGAGAGATAGAAAACCATCAAAAAACATTGTGTGGATGATACTCCAGGTCTAACCAGAAATCTTGGTTTGGGCACTAGACTAAACCACCTGTCACTTTCAATGACACATGTGGTGAATTTTTGCAGCTTTTACACATTAAATACAATTTCCAAGATTCAACAACCTGGCGTTTCTCAAATATTCTGACATCATTGCAACGTATTAATGAGCAGCCCTCTATCGATACGGGCGGCGAATTTTCCTACACAGTTTTGTTAGTGAAGTGTCATAGGTTCATTATATTGCTCCATCTTGTAATTAACAGACTAAAATTTGTTATAGTCAGGTAAAATTTAGGCCCACAGCCTGCAAGGCATTGAAGGGAGTCAGACTTTTTCTATTGATAGATTTTAGTCATTAGGACCTAAGCCAATAATTTTTGGAGGGTGTGCAAAATTTGTTTTACAGTGCCATTTTTTTGAAATCCATAGGCTGCTACCATGTCCACATCACTAATATCCCTTAAGTTTTCCGATAGAGACACATATTTCTCGGTACTACTCTCTTCTCTCCGGCGTTTGTAAGCACGAAGAAGTGTTGGTAAAGTAATTTTAATCATACATTACCCAAAATCCAATATGGCTGCTCAAAAGACCAATATGCTCTCGGAATCATTAAAATGATCTTACCACCAGTCCATTATTACCTATTTACGCTACTTGAATACATGCTGAACACCTAAAATATGTGCTGCAGGTGCTCAAAAGCTGTTTACAATGATCACCTCTGCAAGTGTTACTTTAACACTCTAAATGCATTTCCAACGCATCCGGGCACGTCAAGTGTTCTGCTCATTTTGCAATTTAGAGGCTTAATTCCAGTGGTCTATAGCATGCTTTATGCTTTAACACTTAGGAGATACATGTATGTGATCACTAGAAACCCTTATTTGGCAATTTCTCTGTATGGACATTTTCAAATCAAGATGGCAGCCAATACAAGCCGCCTTTAAAAATAGTAAAACCTACATTAAATGTATTATAGTAGTTACCTCAATAATTATAATTATAATGTGTAATTAAGGTATGGGATAAGTATTTGACGATTACATTCTTATTTGGAATTTCTGTTTCTTTAACATGCAAAAATGTTAAGATGGGGGCCAAAGTGGCTGCCTTTTTACCTTCTTTAACACTAATAAATTCCGATAGATCTGTGTTGTATTTAGTTAAAACTACCCAAAATGATTATTTAAACTATTTAAATCTATGAGATGTAATGTCTTTGAGAGTAATAACTCGTAACGGTATAATTTGTTTTGACAACATACTTAAAATTCAAAATGACGGCAAGTCTATTATGACTATATGACAATTCGTAGGTTTTAAATATCTAAAGGCAGCTATTGGCTTCGCATCTTGATGGTAAAGCCTTGTTACACACTTAAATGTCAGATATGAGTTCATACTGGGTATGGAGCGCAGAATTATGCCTCTATCACAATACTTGATGAGTTATGGGCAATTGAATGATTTCAGGGTATATTGGGTTTTAGGGTGGCCATATTTGGTTTGATGGTAAGCTGTATCAAATCACGTCAACACCCGGTCCAAAAGATTCCTCGTGCTTTAAAACCTGGATCTAGTGCATTAAACTTATGGCCATTTGAATAATTTGAGAGTGTACGGCCTATTGGATTTCTAGAAAATGGCACTGCACAAAATTTGTCTCACACACCCTCCAGAAATTATTAGCTGAGGTCATCATTGACAAAATCGATCAATAGAAACAGTCTGTACTCCATTTCCACCCCCTCTGCCCACAATTCCTCCGATTATAGAAGCATAAAAATCCACTGCTGCTTTTCATGTCCTGTATAACATTGTTTCAATTTTGATTTTTTTTTTCCAGACGAGTAGGTGCAGAGGAGCACATGGAAAACGCCTGCCCAAATTATATACTCGCTCTTCTTAGCATGGTCTTGCTTGCTGTGGGGTTCGCTGATTTCTGTGCCTTTTGTTGAAAGCATTTATCATCTTAATACATTTCATTACATGGTAGGTGTGTGCGAGGTAAGTGGGGGGGCGGGGGGCGGATGCAAGAGCTCATATGTAATCAAATTTCCTTTTGCTCTTAAAGTTTTTAAGAAGACTCTGGTATACTTCATTCAATCCACAATGGTTTTTTGTCTCGCCTGTTACTTTTGTTTCGGCAGAGACTTAGTAATCACTTCTGTCTG
>JAMKCH010040103.1:0-11785 GCA_023653785.1 Ophioderma brevispina
TTTTGAGAAAATTGCATTTTGTTCTGGAACATTTGTACTGTTTACCACATTTGCAGTTTACTTATAACCATGGCATTAATAAGCAGCTATGATGGGGTGTTGGGGTAGGATGACCTTAACTGATCTTGCTTTGGACTATAGACTATTCAGGTTTCTCTGGTTGAAAGGGTTAAAGCAGCATACAAATGAAGAAAATCACAAATTTGTCTGCACTGTTTTACATAACTGTGTAACACAATTTGGTTACCCTACGACAAAGGGCATTAATAGCGGCTATGATGCATGGGTTGGGTAGAGGCTGGGGGGGGGGGGATTATACAACACAATGAACATACGGGAGGGACTTGCCCACAGAATCAGTTCTTGTTTTTAGACTTATGGTAGATCATGCCAATTTGGTATACTGTTTCTCATTTTGTTGGAGAATAGTCAAAATTTTTCTCAAAATCTTGGAGGGGGAAAAGTAGGTCAAATTTCCTCAATTGAAGTATAAATTGTCAATTTGCTTCTAAAATGTCAAACTTTTGAGGAAAAATAAAAGGCAAATTTTGGGTTTTTAATAAAAAATGATTTGGCCCCAAAATTTGCATCTTGGATAGATGGGTTCTTTTTTGGCAAAAAATGTATAGATATGGGTCCTAAACTCTCCCCCCCCCATCAAACATGTGACTCACACTTAGATAACTAGTATACATGCTTTTGTCTCTGAAGTGCGCCATGGTTATTTCACGGTAATACGGACAATTCGTTCCATGGATTCCACCGAATTCGTTCTCTTGCACATTTTGTATAAACCAACTTGGGTATTAATAGCAAGATTAATGTGGGTTGGTAGGGTTTAATTCTACATTCAAGCACCGGTTCAAGATAACTGCATTGTGTTAGAAAACTTGAGGCCCTAACTCTTGCTTTGGATATAGGACGGGGGTTGCAATAAGGCAATTATGAATTATTGTCTCTAATTAGGTTATTTGAGATACACAATGGAAAAACGGAAAAGTCAAATAACAAAATAAATCCAATATACAATGTTCCTGTAAAATTTGCCACATTTTTGGTACCAAGGTTCGAATACTTTGGCCGATGTATGGGACATTTTGGACCTTTGACCTTGAGTAAGGTCACTAAGGTCAACGAAAAAAAATGGCAACATCGTTTTTCTGAATAGTCAGACCAGTAGAGTAGGTATCGTTTATTAGTGGTTGCCCAACAATTAATATGAACTTCACCAAATTTTACATAGGCCCCTTCACTCCAAGAATATGGCATAGCGAAGGAAATTGTGAAAGTAGTTCTTACTTGAAATACAAATCTACAAAAAGGAAATGGGACAATTTGTTTAGTTGTTTACCAAATTGGTGTAGATATCAATACAGGCTTGTAATGAAAGATTTATGTGGTGGCAAAAGAGGTCATGGAGAGCATGTAACTGGGGTGTCTATGTGGGAGCCATAGGGTGTTGTGTTGTACTTGCTTAGGTTAGGCATATGCATGGGGACATGCCCACCATGCAAATGGAATTACTTTTTCACAGAAATCTTAGTCTGGCCTCCATTTAGACAGGAAATCAGGTGGGGTCTGTTCTTGAAACTGTCATAAATGAAGCTCTAATTAGAAATGGATAAGGAGCATTGAATTCCGTTCTTGATTACAACTCAGGACCTGCAAAAGCACTTAGTACTCAGAATTCAGAACTATTAAAATTGGTAATTACTGAGTTGACAGTGTTTTGGGAGCATGCTGTTGATATGCAAAATTGCAAATAGCAATAATTATATAAATTAAGTAGGTTCCTCCATCATTTATCTATTCATTTCAACAAGAAAGCCTACACTTATAAATGTTAAAGAGGCATTTCATGATCCAGAGCCTTGTCCCCCCCCCAACTTATCTAAAACAAGTTGAGATTTTTATATCATCTGAACCATTGGCCAAAGTATACTTAAGGTGTGCCTAATCTTACATGCACATTTGATCTACTGTGGAAGAAATTCATAATTTTGTATTTTCTGTCCGTAAATGGACAAGTTACAGCACAATGGCCTATGGGACCGTGATACAAACATTTGCTCATAACATCCTAACCCATGGTCAGAATCAACTGAAATTTGGGAAATAACATTTTCTTGAGAATATCTAGTGAACCATAAACAAAAAGATAAAGTGATAGGATCACAAAGTGTAACTTTGTTGTTAAGGCGTTGGCATCATGATTTAAATGGACCGAAGAATTTCTTTAAAATTTGATACATTCATTTGTGCTGATAACAAATCTGAAATAAAAAATATGGCTTACCGTATTTGTTTTTGAGAAAGACGACTTTCAAAAAGTACATTTTTGCTCAAAATTTTACATTATTTACCACGCAACTTTATGGGAAAATGTGATTCACCGATACTAAAGTGCCCCAAAAAGACAACAAAGGAGCCGATCGTTTTTCTGATTTTCACATGTTTAGGTCAAAGTTGCATACTTGAAAATACCGAAATAAAAAAAATGGTGTCACCGTATTAGTTTCCTGAAAATCGTCGAAAAAGGACATTTTTAGAGGGAAATTTCCATCTTCACTAGAGACGCTGCGTCTCGCGTTATTTTACGCCTTTGTCATGCAGCAAAACAAAAAAATGGGTGCGTGAAAGGTGAGACGCGTAATTAATCAGGCACGTTCTTAGACAAGTCCTAGCAACATCAGAGTTCTACGCGATTTTGCGAACGCTTTACAAATTCGCGTAAACGCAGAGGGGAAAAATCGCTCATGAATTTTTGCGACGCTAAAATCGCAAACGAATGCACGCTTGCTCATCTCCAAGTTTATTTAAGTCGGCTTGCGCGTACTCCTTAGAAACCAAATCATAATGCCAACACCTTAACTAACCATCTGTTTTTATGCACAATCCTGTGTGATAGAATTATTTTGTTATACCTTATTTTCTTAGATTAATTTTAAAAATACCCAAAGGGGGGGGGGGAGAGGTTGTTTTCACAAGTGGGTCTACACAAATGCACAAAATAAGTTAGAACACTGAAACTGTTCTGTCTCGTGTAGGAATGTGCTCTATGAAAGTGCAGCTTTTTATTAATTAACCCTAACACTGTTCTCGTTTCTAGGCGGAAGGGAAAGGGGTAGAGGAGGAAGGGGTAGAGGGATAGAAGCTAAAGAAAATTGGGCATCTTGAGTGGGATTCGAACCAGGGGCCTGCGGCGCCCCAGTCCCATGACAAAGGATGGCAAGCAAGCCACAAGGGTGATGTTAAAAGCTATTTTGTGCTCATATGTGTGTTTGTACAATGATGTCATCACATCTTTTGGACTTATGGCATTTTCTAGCCTAGACTCAGTGATTTTTGGACGTGTTAATTTTAAGGCTTTGAGCTTCATTTTAGTTTGCTACAAAGTCCCTGTATATGATGTGCTATAGCGCCCTTTCATTGGAATCTTTAGCGCACAACATCTTTTTGCTTGTATTTTTGTGTGTTGTGTTTTTCTTTTTTGTAAATCTTCACTCAACTCTCCTTGAATATTGATGGGCAATGAAGATGATATCCAATGATATCCATAGGCACTATATGTGTATGTATTGTGGTTAAGCAAATGTGATGCAACTGTCTGGCGGCCGCAGTGTCCTATGTTACTGTCGTGCACTTGTTAAAAAGGGTTCAGTCGACAGATGTTGGCACAAGCAATTATTTTGCAGATACACCCCCTCCCATTAAAGACCAAATAAAACTTTTGACACATTGTATGTGTGCTTTCAGTTTCATAAAAGTATGCCTATTTGTACAAAGATGCCTCACTCCACTCGGCCTCAGGCTTTTGTAACGATTGGACAACATTTTGAGGTGTCTTTGTCAAAGACGAATATCAGTGATTTAAATAGATCGGAGATGTACTCAAAACCAACATCCAAACCAAAAGAAGGTAAAGTGTTCCCACAATGCATTTCTTCCAGTTGAATTTTTGCTCTGTTTTTTGCATTAGTTTATAGTGACAAAAGTACCTAAATGAACAAAACTCATCCCAATCAAGCAATTTCAGTACTTAACTCATGTGACAACCTAAAACTAAAAAATGGCGACAATTCACTCTATTTAACACCTAATTTGAGGTCTCAAATTTCACCTGGCCTATGTTCCATGCTTCTACTTGCGAGTTCAGTAAGTCCAACTCTGAGTAGCACAACCACTGCACCTGACCACAACAGGTATTTGTGGTTTTATACCTAGACTAGTAGGATCCTGGATCCAGCCAGTGTGCACAACAGACCACCAGGCAGTGTACCAAAATCTTTTTTATTTAATCTTTCTCCAGACAGGGTAGCCCTAAAATTATAAAGCACTGATTTCAAACCTGAAAACACAATGTTCAAAATAATTGAGAATAAATGTAAATTATGCAGTACAGTGTGAAAAATAGTTTGTCGGTTCTTAGCAGACAGCCTTGATCAAGGCTAGGTATCTTGCTGCAGAAGCACCAGTCATCATCATGATCCTACCAGTACCATGTTTGAAGTTTGTGGGTAGTTGCATTTTGTTGGTACAGTCACAGACATACAGACATACATGTAAGGAGGTTATGACAGTCACTAAAATTTAATTGCTGGCGATCCCTGGATAGATTTGTTTTGGAACCTCAGAGAAGATTCAGTCTTCTCGGCCAATTAGCGTTCGTAACCATTTCGGCCTATCAAATTTGGGATTGCGTAATATGTAAATGAGTCCGCTCTACCAGATTTTTCTCCCATGTGGAAAGACTCGCTTTTTCTTTCTGCCGTTGTCCGGGGTGGTTATGTGCCGCAGTAATTTAAATTCATATTTTATTTCTCCATCGATGGACTTATAATGAATAAAACCAGTGAAGGCAGTAGTATGGCCGAAATTAGATATTGCTCTATGTCCTAAATATGAATTTATGCACAGAATCCAGAAGGGGAAAGGGAAGTCAACCCCTAGAATTGATATAAATCATGCAAAGTCAGCCTATTTTTGGCAAATCTGCCTCTGTGCCCCCTCTTATTGCCCAATCTGCTACTCGCAAGGTCTGCTGCTGTGAAGAATTAGTAGTAAGATGATACTTTGTATCCAAAGATAGGGAACGCAAAATCAGGCAACCCTGGTGATCATAGATCAGCTTGATTTCCATGAAAGTAAAGAGGGGATGAGATGACAAGTGAATGCTTTTAAATTAAACAGTGAAATTTGAGAGATGGAGAATTACCTTGAGAGGATTTGAAAGAATAACAAGACAAAACAGGTCTTGGAACTGGCACTTTCATTGCTTCCTCGAAAATCTTATTCAGTACAATAAGATGAACGTGATGACGTCATGATAATCATTGTCTTTATAGTAGATTACACAACAGTGCAGATCATGTGTCGTAGATATTTGGTCAGTGAAGTTTTTTGTGTTAAAGGTGCACCGTCTGATGATTTTAACATGATGGCACATAGGGATTACTCTGGTTGTATGTCTGTGTATCTGTGTGTGGTGTGTCTGTGGTCAAAATGTTAACCCTTAATATATTGCATGCTGTATGAGTTCCTTAAGGGCTACGGTGATGTAACTTGGTGGAAAGGAGGGGGCGGGGTGGGGTGACATGTTGGTGACCTCATGTGACTTTGGTGACCTCATGTGACCTTTGGCCCCATTCACAAACCGCGATGAAGAGATTGCATGCTGTATGAGTTCCGTAAAGGCTACGGTGATATAACTTGGTGACCTTTGGCCCCATTCACAAACCACAATGGCAGACGACACTCGCGTTCCGGGGACCGCGATGTATTTTTTTTTACTGTATTTTCTGTAATAAAGGCGCCCCCCTCTCATAAATGCCCCTCTTTTTTGTGTCATCTGTGAAGCAAGCGGCACATACAGATTGGTTTGGTAGTGTGTCTGTATCTGTGTGGGTCTGTGGTAAAAATATTGACCCAAGTGTTAACCCTAAACATATTTGCCTGCTGTTTCCACATATACACCACTGGCGAGTGCCAAATTGTGTAAAAAGTTTTTCTATGGAGTGGGAACTGCGCACTATGATGGGATTGCGATTTATTCCGTATTGAAATACGTGTTTACACAATTTGGCACTCGACGACCCTCTATAAGTGTGCACATTTTCATGACACTTGCATACAATGGACCTTGGGTGGTGACCCAGATTATGGTGACCTCATGTGACCTTTGTCCCCATCCTAAACAAACAAACGTTTTAAACAAACATGATAGTCGTACATGTAGTCGCGACTATTTAGGTCGTACATGTAGTCGCGACTATTTAGTGGCGACTAGTTGACTACCAAAAAAGCTGAAGCCCTACTGCTCACATTCAAAAGCAGAAGGAAGCGTAGTCAAATACATGCAAAAATAATGGTAGGTCTATATGGTGCCAAAAATACTTCTTTGCATGTGATTGTACTTGAGCTTGTGCATCATTGATACACTCGTTTTTGTTTAATCAGAAAACTTCGACTTAATACACACTGTGATACCTAAATGTCTTGATTTGGAAAAATTCATGTAAATTTTAAGCCCACACTGAATCATCTTTTCAAAGTAGGTGGGAATAATTTTGTATTCATAAAGGTGCATTTTGTGATCCTAGCACCTTTTATTTTTGTTTATGGTTCACTAGATATCATCAAGAAAAGGTTATTCCAATATTTCAGTTGGTTTTGATGTTGTTATGATAGTATTCATATCACACTGCCCCATTTATGGACAGAAAATACAAAATTGCATATTCTTTTTTAAAGACTATCTAATATGCACATAAGATTAGGCACATATAATAGGTCAACAGTTCAGATGATATAAAAAACATCTCAATTTTTTTTTTAGGAAGTCAGGGAACAAGACTTTGGATCACAGAATGACCCCTTTAAATAGATGCTAATAAAAAGTATCTGATAATGTGCATAGGCCATATCTAGGGGAAATTAGCTGTGATTCCTAATTATGTAATTTGTATAGCTATGGACTGATGTGAATAACGTGCCCCATTATATATAAGAAAATGCTACATGTTTTTACGTGCATGTATGCATGATATTTGCTGCTTTTCTTGGAAAAGGAATAAGTGCAGAATAGCGGTGCTGCTCTTTCGGATTATTGAATGGGACATCAAAAGCACATGCGTCACTGAGATTGGAATGTGACATTTAGGGATGTTATACAGGGCGTATCAATAAAAACGCAACAAAACTTTTCCCCAATTTTTGTGGTAATTGTGTAAAATTACATCAAAATAATTAATGCCATCTTAAAGCCACATATCTCCTCTTTCCAAAGATAGGTAATTTGTTCGTGTGCGGTCATGGGTAACCGCGTAATCATTGTTTTTGCACAATGGGACAAAGTGAGCTTGGACCAAGTTTCAAGTAATGCTAACACAAATCCTATTCAATTTTCCCTCTCTTCTCACTTCAGTCATGCAAGTGAATGGGATTTGTATTGAAACTTGGTCCCAAGCTGACTTTGTCCCAATTTACAAAAACAATGATTAAACGGTTATCCATGACCGCACATGAATAAATTACCTATCATTGGAAAGAGGGGATTTGTGGCTTTAAGATGGCACTAGTTAATTTAGGAATAGATTTACACAATTACCACAAAAATTGGGAAGAAGTTTTGTTGTGTTTTTATTGATACGCCCTGTATTGAAGGGTTGATCATTTTAATTCTCAACCCCTTTGGGTCTACCACTTTTCTTACAGAGTCTGTGATTGGCTGATTACATGATATAGCATGATATAACCTATGACTAACAAATCAAAAAAAGACTTTCTATGTTTCTACAAACTTTCAAACTTTTCTTACCATTTCTCTGATTGACAAAATACATCATATATAACCCACTGTATAACCCAGTAGTTCTCAATTATATTAGCTGAAGGGCCAGAGAATGCCAAACATGTTTGAAAGTTCCCTACTGGAGGGCCAAATACACCTGAAATTCTTATGTTTCCCTTTATGTTTTAGAGCAAGTCAAGGGCCAAAAATCAATGGTTGGCAGGCCGGATTTGGCCTGTAGTCCGCCTATTGAGAACCCCTGGTATAAGCATTAAGGTGGAATTGCCCCTAATAGCCCTCACAACCTTTTGGTTTGTAGCCTATCTCCAGAGAGGAAGGGAAGGGGTAAAGGGATAGAAGCTAAAGAAGACTGGACGTCCGTGGTGGGATTCGAACCCGGGGCCTCCGGCGCACCATTCCCATGACCAGGGATGGCAATCCACGAGGAAGTCGCTGGCCCGGCCAGCGATTTCGTGCCCATATAAGTGTTGGTACGATGACGTCATCGCATCTTTTTGGACTTAGTGCATTTTCCTAACCTCAGCTCATTGAATTCTAGTGGATTTTGGTAGGGAAAGTAGGGTTAGGAAGGCTAAAAATTAAAACTTTAAATTGAAATTGAGAATAAAATTACCTTTCTATTGCTTTTGTTTGACAACAATCAGAGCTTCCGTTCAAAGTTGTGGTAAAAAATGTAATAACTTGGCGAATTCATTGAACAAATTCATTGAAATTTCTTATATCTTATGTATTTTATCAATTTCTCAAACTGCTATTTTTAATATTTTCCGTTTTAAAGATTTTTATCTCAAAAAGTAATTTAGATTTTGATCTTTAATTTTCACAGTGATTTGTTTAAATTCATGTACTCAATTCATAATGATAAAAGAGTGTTTATAAATTATAGTAAAAAAGGGAAAAACAATGTTTTTAGACTTAATTGCCAATATCTCCAAAGTGAATTTTAGGGTATGTCCTGGGCGCCAACAAAGATTTCTCAAAAATAATTTTATCCTAGAGATATGAGATAAAAAGCAAATTAAATCATAATAATTGGGCTATGTAGTGAACTAAAATGTTGCCAAAATTATCACTAATGGAACTTGTTTTTCAGGGGGTCATTGATTAATAGATGATGAGGATAATTATTTGTTTGCTGTCCTTGACTAATTACCCCCACAAATCAGGTTCCTAATTAAGGGGCTAATGGCAATATTTTACTTCATTGCATAGCCCAATTATGTTTTAATTTGCTTTTTATCCCATGACTTAAAGTTGGTATTGCCCCTCATCCCTGTTCACGGTAGTGTTGCCTGTCTTCTGTATTATTTTCTTGTAGAATAAACTTCTAATAAGACTGACTACATGTATGTTATGAGCAAGGAATGTGGGCAATAATCTGAATAGCGGCCTATTCAAGCTTATTTATCAATCAATCACATTTTTTATTCATCACAAAAGCAATATACAGTAAATAGCAATACCGCATATTCAAGCTTATTTATCAATCAATAAAATTTTGTATTCATCACAAAAGCAATATACAGTAAATAGCAATATATAAGGTAAATAGGCAATATATGGTAATATTTATGAATGAGTAAAGTGGAATTAAATTAACATTGCAAGAGATAACTGAAGTATAAACACTAAGTTATGTAAATGCAAGAGTGATGAATAAGGGCACTGCTAAAAGCAGAGCGTGAGGATGCAGTGACCTCTTTAAATAAACTTACAGTATCATACAGGTTAACGAGCTTTTTCTTTAGATTCCTGTGAATAAGTGTGAGTGAAGGGGATGTTTTTCAGGTGTGGGTCCAAGTAAGCTAAGATGGTATTGGCCATGTTTAGAATAGGAGATGGACAGGTCACGAGTTTTGTAATTATGCCAAATTCATGAACTTCCAAACTGCCGAATTGTGAAGTATTTTTAAGTTATGATTTTTAATAAAATAAGTGATAACCATTTATCTACATGGCGGTGACCATTAAATAACTTACAGGGTGAAAAGTTGGCTTCAAGGCCATTCGTAGTTAGATTTGTATCTCAACAGGTCTAGGTTTCACTTCAACATCACCAGAGTGTGTTCATTTGCGAGTTTAATTTTATAGGAAGTTTGTCACGTTATATGGGAATTGAGAAAATTCTTTGGCCTTATAAAAGCAAGTTCCATTTTTAGTGACATTTTAAAGGTTGCGTGGTCTGAGCATGGTCTGAGATTTCATATGTTTTCTCCCTCTACATGGAAGTATATCACAAAAACATCTGATTAAAATCAATCCAGCTGTTGGATAATATTAGCTAAAATTGTGCCTAGATTGACCCCAGGACTGTTGTGTGCATTAATAAATGTGGTCGACCCACATTTGGAGACGTTTCACTCATAAAATCAAAAGGGAAATATTTTCGGAGCCTTTTTAAGAATTTAAAAATTTCATTGGGCTAATTATAATTATAATAACTTCTTATACCAAAATCTCAATTTTCATGGGATAAAGCAGGGGGGGGAACGAGGGGGTGATCGTGGGTTGGCCTTTTTAGGTTTTATATGTTATGAAACCATGGAAACCTCATCCACAATAAGACATGGAGCACATTTCACCCTGGCAATTACACGCTATGAAAATGTGATGAAGTTAAAGGGCTGCATTTAGTGATTTCCAGCACCTGCTGTTTCATGGTTCACAAGATCTCCTTGATAAAAACCTGATTTCACATAATTGTGGGCCACCAGCTATATTAGCTGGCAGAGACCATTAGCAATCCGTGTGGCGTTGGGTATGTGTGTTATGTATGTATGTGTGTGTGTGGTCAGCCTAAATGTTAATTTTTTTTAAAATTGACCTCAATTGCAAAATTGAACTTCAATTGAAACCAACCAACTCTGTAATAGGTGCACCATGGGATCCCTCATATGTTGATGAGGTGATGAAGGTTACATGCCGAGGTCAAAGGTATGTGATGGGTCAAGTTAAAAAATAGGATTAAAAATGTAAATTGGACCTCAATTGAAAAGTTGAAGTTCAATTGCCACCCAAACTTTGTCATAGGTGCACCATGGGATCCCTCATATTGTTGATGAGGTCAAAGGTCATGTGCCAAGGTCAAGGTCAGGAGCGGTCCACAGTTTTATTCTTTGAATAGTGAGTGTGTGAAGCCGAGAACTGCGAAATTCTGTTTTAGTTGATTTAATCTTAGTTTTGTGTTGATTACGACAAATGCTTGTTTCCCACGGTCCTAGGCCACGGTGGGCTTGTAATATCTGTCCGTTTAGACAAAATACAAAAGTGCAAGTTTCTTAAGTCCGACCCCAAAACTGCATTGTAAGATTAGGTACACACTGACTACTAAAGCTAACGTTTCAGATGATATACAAATCTCAACTTTTTTTTGAGGCAAGTCGGGGGGGGGGGGACGAGGTTGTGGATCACGAGATGCCCCTAAGTTGTCAAATTGTAATAAAATGGAGCAAGCATTTAATTACTATTTTGTTCTCAAACAGCAGTAAGGTTTCGGAGGGTTAACAATTTTGCACATGCATCTAGACATCCAGCCGAGCATCCCATAACTCATTTGTAAAGTGTCATTTTAATATTTCAATCCATTTTGAAGAACTAAAAACATGATTTTGAAAGTCCCTTAGAATATCATGTAAAATTAATGTTGGTAATATTGGTCAACCAAAGTGAGAGACTTTTTCACACATAACACCCAAAGCAAACACCTTTTAGCCCAAACAATTCACAGGGCAAAGGAGAAAAAATAGTTATTTTCTTATAGCATCAAATTATGACCACTTCAGTAAGATTTTGGGTTAGAGATGAGGCTATTAGCAATCTGGCCGCAGACCTTTAAGTTTGCATCTTTGCACAACACCAAGAAAACCATTCTCATGCTCTAATAAGACATTGTTTCTGAGGAGAAATACTGGGAAATTAGCTGTGCCCAAGATAACTTTCCAATGGGACTATTTTGAGCAATCATTTGCTAATTGC
>JAMKCH010040104.1:0-12515 GCA_023653785.1 Ophioderma brevispina
AGGGGGAGTATTTTCTAAATGCATCGGTGAATGAAAGCTACTGAACTGTGCCAAGGGAATTTAGATTTTACTAGCTCATAGTGATTGACCTGTGATCAGTCGCAGTACCAAGAGGGAATGCCCCAAGAAAAGGCTGATCTCAGAAGAAAATGAAAATCCCAAAGCAAAATGCATTTTATTTGATAAAGTGCATAAATCTCTTTTCTTTTTGTATTGTAGTTTTGTCCACCTACTCTGCTATGCAAATAAATCTAACCCCAAAAAATTCGTTGAATGATTTTAACATTTCTTTCAAGAATAGAAACATAATAATGCTATTAAACATTTGGGCCAAAAAAGGATTGGCAGGTCTGCTTTTTTTAATCATTGATCTATTATAACATTTTAAGGCCCATGAGAAGAATGCATAGTACACACCCAGAGCTTACGCTAATTCATGTGTACTCTTAGCTCTATTCCAAGGGTACCCCTTGATGCATTATTGATGCAGACCCTACAGCTATAGTCCATTTATCTTCCTCGAGTCAGTGATATCAACACGTTCATACAGATGTTTTGTGTGTTAATTTTGGCACCACCTTTATACGCGCATGTGGTTATGTTGGTGTTTTGATGCTGGGACTTCTGCATAATACACTCTGACTCCAGGAAGGTAAAAGCACTATAAGTACTTGTGAAGAACACAAGTCATTTGGTGCACAGCAACTATGTTTGCTAAGCAGTACCCATTAATGTACACTACAGTTGCTTGCTAGGTGACTGACAGCTACACATGCAGGCCACCGGTAGTGGAGTACCTCTGCAGCTACTCAGGAGTACCTTCCCAGGTACTCTGCATAGCAGGCAACACTTTGCCCAAAGAGGGTGCCAAACATTACAATGTTGTTTACCCTTTTTGCATCATTTTCGAACTAAAATAATCACACAGAGCTCAAAGCTCATTTGCACTCCCCCCGTGGGGTGACTAGTGGATGATTACTTTACTTTTGCGGTCTGCAATGTTGTACCCATGCGGTGGGTACTCTGTGGCTACTTCTTAGGTACTCCTTTAAAGAATTTGGTTGTGTATGACGTTTATATATAATTTTACTATTTAGTCTGAATAAATTGTTGAAAATTGGGCAGAGAGAGAGAAAAGAAGCCTTTTATCCTGAAAATTCCAATTTAGGATGTGTGGTATTTTGTATAGCAAACAATTTTAAAAATCAGAATAGGTCAAGTTATGCCAATATTGCATTTTTGGGTCTTATTTCATGTCAGTGATGACATATCAAGCATTGATATATGAGATAAGGCATATTCTGTTTTTGGCAAGGTCTTGCTTGACATGGGACAGATTCTATAAAGAGGATACATACTGCATTTGTGTTTGGAATGGAATTGTCCTATTTTTTTGTTTTTCACTATAATTCAACATTTGCAAGATTAACACGAATATCAGCACAATTTTGCAATAGATCCACATATGATTTCACTTAGGTTACCCAATCATTACTCAAGTTATATGTACCCAGAACTGCTTCCAGTGCCATATTGTGCATATAACAAATGTCATGTGCAATTTGTGGAACAGGACCAAAAGTGGCACTACCACACTTTCATGCTATTTATTTGTTACATGTTGGGTTTCATGGGGAAAGATGTTTTTTATTCTTTTGTCTGGGATTATGTGAAGCACTGCTGTAGTCCTTAGTCTTGTAACTCATGGATTGCTGGTTTGAGCATCTCTTTAAGATTAATCTTAATGAAGAGGTGGTCCTGCAGCACAAATTGCAGACATTTGTAATATGCTTGTAAATGTGCCCAGTATTCCAGTTGAGTGTGGTGTGTGTCAGATTATGAATTGATATTATGTAAAGTGATGTGTTTAGTAAATATTCTATTCAAAATTTAGCCATTTGCCAAAGGATAGTTAGAATGCTGCAATATTACTCTTTTCATTTTTTGTAACAGTCAAAAGGAAATCAAGAACTGGGTTGTATAAGGTTGGTTTACTACTATTTGAAAAGTCCTAACAATATCCCCACAGAGATTGGTGAAAAAAATAAAGCAAAGCTATTTGGGCAACTAGGTTCTCATATGAGATAATTCTCATTGTAATAGATTAAGGAAAGAAGCAGAAAACCAATCAAACAAAAACACTTTCCTGTAAGTAGAAGATCCTGTGTTCTATCAGGCAGGATTGATTGCCAACTTTTATTTCAAATGAATATACATCTGTATATTTGGACCTGACAAATACCTTGATCTTTGAAGGACTAATTGATTCCTTGCTAACTAACAAGAGTGCAAGATTTCAATTGCTCTTATATCGGCATGATCTGTGTGTCTACCGTTTTGGTTGACACTTTAGTTAAAATCAGTATAACCCCATGTTTCAAAGTCATCCTAGGGTACAATTGTCTCATGAGATCCAAAAATATACTAATAGAGTAGGAGCTGATTATCATAGAGGCCTTATTTAAAGAATTTGTTTACCTCCCACCACAGAAAAGGTTTGACACCTTTGTAGTACTCTCAAATTGTGGTATCTGTTTTTCAATAGGGGCCAATCATAAGGATTCCAAAATGTATGGTTTATAAATTGGCCCCTATTGAAAAAGGGACAGCACAATTTGAGAGTACTACCTACCTAGCGTTGATATAGAGGGTCCATACTAACTACCAAAGGTGTCAAACCTTTTCTGTAGTAAGGGGTAAACGGTGTTTGACCTGGGTTTGTGCTCCTCCTCTATAAACAGACATTTGGTTGAGTGTCTGTAGAGGTCCCCAAGACTGGTTGTGAATTTTGCTAGTGGTGCTATCACAAAATCAGTTGATACTATAACTGATGTATGTTTTAAAATAATTTAACTTTCAATATAGTTCCTAATGAAACCCAAACAGTAACAATATCAATTTTACAATTACACACCATACTGCACTAATAGAGCACGAGCAGAGCTATAATACGGGGAATTACCATGCGCAAAGCCACATGCTGGCTGAACCCAGTATGGGGTTAAGCGCATGGTAATTCCCCGTATCAGAGCCATGCTGAACCCGATAACGAATTTATCATAACCACTAAGTCATTCAAAATATATTTTATATAAACCTAAACTATCGCACCCGCATCGGTTAATGGTCAGGCGAGTACGCGGTAAGAACGCCCTCACTGACCTGAGACGAAAATATACCCGGTATTCGTTGATCGCTCTTTCGGGTATGATAACGTCCTTATTTAAAAAGTTTGTTCTACCTGAACTGCAAGCATCTAGGTTTGACTTCTTTGGTAGTCAGTAGTCTCAAATGGTGTCACTTTTTCAATAGGACAATTTTAAACTACTACTCCAAACATATTGTCCGTCTAGTTCATAAGAATTCAAACAAAATATATACTTTGTATCACTTTATGACCATTGTTTGGAGTTACAGGGTAAAAAGGTCATATTTTAAATTTGGATTATATTACCGCTGTGTATTTTTTGACACATTAAAAAACTAAATTTATAACTTTTAACTCTAACAACTCCAAAAACACTGGCCATAATTGTCAAGCTCTCCTTTTTTTAATCTATGACTATAATTTGGGGACATTATAGGCATTGGAGCATTTTACAATTGACCCCTATTGAAAAATGACACACAATTTGAGACCACTCACTACCAAGGCATTGATAATATAGGGTCTATTAATTAACTACCAAAGGTGTTCCAAGCTTAGACCTGGGTCCACATCATTCGTGCCCCACTACGTCTGTGCTCTCGCTCTATAAAGCATTTTACTAGCATTTACTGTACAAGGTACAAATTTCAGCAAAAATTTAATCCCAACTTCTCATTTTCTAGTAAACAAACTAGAGAAATGAAAACACAATATTTCCTCTTAATAATCTTGAAATTTTTAAGTATATTAACACTTAGATATTTCTGCCCTTTGAATTAAGTGCTGGAAATATAATAATTATTCCCCAAACTTCTTGCAAAATAATAGTACACGTTTCCTTTATTCTGTTCATGAACTAGTAATTTAAGTTACTTTTGGACAATCTGGATATAGCATCTAAAACACGTTTGTTTTAACAAGCCCGGTTTTGCCCAAAGGATAATCAGATATCATATAACTTGTGGGTACAAATTGTTTCCAGTTACACATTACAAGAATAACCTCCATAGCTTTTGCAAAAATTAGTACTGCTGTTTCATCACACATTCAATTACCTATTTACCTTACCGCCACCCGGGCTTTTACCTTCCTCGAGTCGTGAATTTCAACATATTTTCGTTTCTGCACCGCCTTCACACGCACTCGTGTGTACGTTGGTGCTTCCAATCAACGCTTGGCGACGTCATTATACTGACGTCACCAGCTTGGGGAAGCACAAAAAAAAAAAACTATACATGATCTTTGTCAGTGCCGTCAGTAAATTAAATGCAATGCAAACTTACGCTATATATGTATTTTTTGCTTGGATTGCAAATGGCAATGAAGTAGCCAAGGGCTTGAACGGCCTGCCAGTTAAATGTGGTAACATAAAGTGATATTAATCCAGTGTGTGTAAAATTTATGCATTATTCTTAAACAAAACGACCATAAAAACTCTTATCGATGCTACCACTTTTGTGCACCAGCTTAGTATTTTTATTTGTTCTTAGCTCCTCAAGGTTTTATTGCCGTGTCAAAGGTCAGGTCCAATCTACACTTGCAGTTAATGTTATAACAATGATCAAAATTTGGGAGTGAAAGATCACTTTCCAATTAAAATAAAAGCTCAAATTATTGCAAATCCCCGCAACCCCGTATTGTTATTAACACTACATTGTCCATAAAAACAAGAATGATTCTCAATGCACATAAAACTGAATGGACTGCTTACTGGTTTAACTGCATTATAGGATACCCATTTCTATTCTTTTGTTCCTAACCATTAATAAACAGCAAAACAACAAAAAACCTTTATTTTTTTCAAATTTTAATCCTGAAACCTGGCAATATGCACAATCAGGATTTCAGAATTACAAATTTCTACATTTTGAGTAACAGCATTACACCTTTGTAGCTGACGGACTGAGATAGCTAAGCACCCTAGACATCTCCTGTAAACATTAAATTACATTAGCCCAATGGAAATCAATACCCCAGTTCATTTAAAAATACATATTAAAAAAATCCATGCATACGCAAGAAATTACCCTAGCTGATATAATTAATTGCACACGGTATTTTTTGACCACCACCATGCTCCAGGATGCAGGTCTCCCTCCCTAACGTTCAAAGGGCAAGATTATTGATTTTTTTAGCTTTTTTTGGAGGTAGAATTTCACCTCTAACCTGAAAAAATAATGAAATTTTTATATCCAAATTTTTTTTTAAAATAATGAATTTTTTCGAACCCGAGACCACTGTATCCATGAGGTCAGCTACCGACCACAAGACCAGCGAGGATTGGTGGGCCAGATTTGCAATTCTAATCCTTGATAAACCTTACGGAATAAACCGCTACTGTTATTGTGGGTCAGCATTGAATAGATGAATAGCCCTTCCGGCTCTGGAACGTTGCCACACCTATGCCTCCGGACCAGTGGCTCCAAAATCTCACACTTGCGTAATATTTGATACAACAATTATTTCCTTGCATCCAGCTTGGATTTGTAGGGCAAAATGAAAGTGCTATTTAGACAAAGCAACGGTCATTTTTTTTTTTTGCTTGCAAGTGCAAGCTATTATCTCAAGCTAGGTGGCATGGCAGAAAAATGCATTACGATACCAAATTAATTTGGAATCTTTCCTGAAAAGCAATTTGATGGAGATATTAAAGTTCCTCACATTCACATTTTTTGTTATAACTATAATTTCTGGTCTAAATTAACGCTAAACAATGAATGCAATCCATTTTTTTGGACTACACAATACCCAATTCCCAGAATGCAAGTAATTTGGAATGACATCACTACCCTTCACTCATTTGACAAGGAAAGAATCTTTGGGAAGATGTCCTTGCGAAGCCTCAATTTGTGCAATCCATGTATACTCGCATTGGGCGTAATGTCATCTCTTGTATTGCATTCTTGGACAAATGTAAACTAAAACTTCATTAATTAATTAATCATTAATTTAGATTTAATATTCATGACCAGGCCTAGCCCTTTAGTCAAAGTCTGTGTTTGACTGTTCAATGTGCGTAAGAGCGACCTCCTACCGTTAAGTTTTGGAATGAGGTTTACGGCGGAAGCCCGGAA
Organism: Ophioderma brevispina; assembly: GCA_023653785.1. Taxonomy (NCBI): domain Eukaryota; kingdom Metazoa; phylum Echinodermata; class Ophiuroidea; order Amphilepidida; family Ophiodermatidae; genus Ophioderma; species Ophioderma brevispina. Next base: position 6,223 of record JAMKCH010040104.1, read on the forward strand.
GTTGATGTCATTCCGTTGCTGTTAGGTTGCATGTCCCTACCCCCCCCAGTTGGCTCAGACGAATGAGGTATATGTCACAGAAGACTTCCGACCTCAATTTTCCTTGATCGCATCACATTTAATAATTAACCCTGATTTTTCTTCCCCTGGGTAATACACTTCTGATAAATCAGACCTGAAACTTAAACCCTTCCTGGGCCGAAGGGCAGCCACTTTTAAAAAATTGGGTGATTTTTGGGTGATTTTTATAATAGCCTGCTGCATGTTTCTAGGGATCATAATTTCTCTAAATGGTTTATGTTTTTGTTGAGTGAGTGAATAATTTTTTTGCTCAAATAGATGATATTATCACTACTGACAATTTGTATTTTGAAATAAAAATGCCAAGTAAAACAAAAAAAAATGAGTACATGGTGTCGAATTTTTCAATTGTTTAGGTCAATTTTATACTAAGTGGTCATTTTTCTTTTCCATGAAATAAAAGCACTATCAACTAAACTGGGATTTTTTGTATTGTGTATTGATATTACATGTCTATGCAATTGTAAGAAGTCATGAGTATTGAGCTTGAGGTTTTGATTTTTTTTTTTTTATGACTCCCTAATGACTCTGATACGGTATGACTATTCAATACATCTGATACAAAAATAAAGGGCCTTAGTAAAAGAAAAACCTAACCTTTTTTCCAGCACACTTGTGTTGACCCAGTAGTAGTACTGTCATGACTGTAGTCTGTAGCCAGCTGCACTGAGTGACAACTGAACTGCTGGTATGGTACTGGTCACTGGAAATGCACTGTTGTTTTGTATTTGCTACAGCAATGAAGCAACCGAACATTGATGGATGGGTATCACGCTATCAGTTTGCCTAATGCCCATTACAATTAAAATTCGCTGTAAACCTCAATTTGTTGCTTGCCCACGACGTATGGAAATCGCTTCGCAAGCCACGTCAGTGCACATGCGACCACCGTACACGATGCATCAATGAATTGAACACACTCGCAGAGTCGCAGTCTGAGCTGAGCGGGACTCGGTGACCGGCGGAATATTTCATCACTACTGACGGCTAGTATGGCTCCTACGGGGGCATATATAATATCCATATGGATTTTTCTGGCTTCAAATGTTAAAAATTACGCCTCCTAAAATCGCCTCCGGCGTAACTAGGATTGTCTTGAAAAAGACTGTTTATTACTTTCATTTTCATCGCTTCGATTTCACGACGACGCCATTTTATCTACATTCTATCATCGGCCGCCCGTCCAGTGTTTCTATTCTAGGTTTAGCAAAAACAGGCGCAATTCACTGTTGGGACGTTGCTAAAATGCACCAATCTTTGGCCACTGATTTTTCAGAAATTAGCATATCACGAGGTCATTTAGGGGGGTTGGACGTCAAAAATTCCTAAAATTTCTTTAAAAAAAACAAAACCACCGAACATTTTATGGCTTCAAGCCTGATGATACGGCAGTTTTTATTGGGTGTAAATCGGACATTGACCGAGGTGAATGCCAGGATTTACGTACTATTTTCCAATTGGCCGTTGAACGTAAAGGGCAGCTCATATTGTTAATGACGTAAACATAGCTCTACGACGTGAAATTCGGTCCATTAGGCACTTTACGGGTTAAGCATTCAGCCATATTTCAGTATTTTTTGTTCAAACACTTTTCATGTTTCGTAGTGTTTTGATCACTCTGGTTTAGCTTTTTTAAGTATATTCTGAGGGTTTTTAAAAAACTCCCAATAATAAATTGTCCACTTGTCAATTTTTTCTTTTTTGGTAAACACTCGTTACACCTCGTTAAAAGTCAGTGTTAGGGCAAGCTGACGCGAGTGCATTGATTTTTACCATCGGCACGAGAAACTAAATAATTTACCTCCTAATTCGTAAACGTTCTTATCAGAGAAATTTAGACAAACAAAAAAATGGTGGAACATGCAATGCAGTAATGGTTCTAAGGAAAAGATGCACACACCATAAAATAAACAATCCAATTCCCACATAAAATTCTAAGCGATCCATGTACGCTCATAACATATGCACAAGGCAATGACAAATATCAATGCATGATTTTGGTCCAATCATATTTCTTCTTTATAATAAACGTTTATGAATATTTATTTTTAATTTATATATATATAGATTAGCTCCACATATTGTGACTTTCTGAATTCACAATGTGTGGAGAATGAATGGGTGGAGTGCTTCTATATATCTCCAGCCGCAGCCGAGAGCTGTTCACCATGTAGTGCCAAATGTCCTGTCTGTCATTAAAGTGGGGATGTCAGATGGATCTGCTGGGATGTTCCTCGAGTTAATCACATCGATGTAGTCAAATGAACTGATGACCCTATTTGGGTATGGTAACCTCCAACATGTGACGTGAGACTACTGGATCCTTCGCACGATGACAGTGACCAGACAATGTTGCTCGGCGCGGGCGGCAGAGATAAATTGGAGGATATCCTCTATATATCTGGGGCCATTGATTTGTGGAGGTCAGCTCACTTTTTTAATTATACATTTTGGCCCCCACAAAATGTGTGAGGTTATGTGATAATGCAGATAGATGCCTATATTGATGCTAGTCCGACTAAAGGTTTTAGATGTTTCACAGGCGAAGATTCATTAATCCACTCTACCGACTACACAGAATAGTCAATGTACTGGCTGTATGGTCATGTGCGTATCCTTTTGGATAGCGTTATGAATATTGCTATGCAGTTACTAAAATTATCACCACCAATATCTTGAACTCAAAGAAGTCTTTAAAGGCCGTGTACGCCCTAGAGAAAATGGCTTGGCGCCCTCTATAATGCCTCACTGTAATCTCATACCAGTGTTGTGCCAGGGCTATATTAAACGAGATAGGGCCATACACAGCGTGAGGTCAAACTTAGCATTATGAAACGAGATTGTTAGAGCATCGGGATGGCCACCTAACGACAACAATGAATAGAAATCCCGTCTATCATTATGGGCGTACACTGCCTTTTAAAAGGCACCTGTAATATACTTCTCACACTAGCATTATGTCCAACCAGGATGACAATTTTATTTTTCACATTAGCCAAAAAAATATAGATCTTCAATTAGGCACAAAAGCAGAATAAGCAGTTAGAATATTCCTGATATAGTGTATACCAGTTAGCATAACCAGTCCTGACTGGATTTCGCATTGTATCACCTCTTGCGTTGCTTCTGTAGGTTTGGTGCTGTCAAACTTTGACTTTACCAGGTAGATTTCTTGACAGATCATTGTCCGAAATAAAAAAATAATAGAAAGTCTTGCTTTACCATCTAGTAATCTACAGTTATGTATCTAAGGTCAATTGCGCACCACCACCACTCCCCTACTTGTGTTGAATATCATTATTAAATGATAAATTAATGATAATTGAGTAATATCCCTCTATTAAAGGTGCAACGAGAGATTTTTGAGGCACCCAAATTAAACATTGTGTCATAATAGTTATTTCATATAGATAGACACTATATAGATTCTTCTTGTATTTAGCTACAGAAATGTCTAAAAAGGAAAACAAAGGTGACCTTAATTTGCTTAATTTCAATAGAAAACATAGGCTGAATTTTGTATTTGATTCTATATGAAATGAGTAATTTCACAATTTTGTACCAAAGAAAACATTTCTCGACTTATCCTCAGAAGTAGTGTAGGCATGTTATGGTTATTTATCGTTTCATTTTGTAAGGGATGCTTTTTTGGGTCATTGGAAGAATAGACATACCACGGTATCAGAAAAGTATTGGTCGATTTTTTTCTGAAAAGCCGTTTGGCCGCCATCCTTTGGGTTGCAAAAGGCCGCCATTTCCAAAGGATTTTGCCTATATCTTGGTTCTCCGCAACATTGGGAGTTAAATTTGGTGGCCAAACCAATGTTTTCAATACCTGGGAGTTCAAAAATATGATATTTTATCTAATGTATCCAATCTGTGCTTTGTAACACCCCTCACAGCTGATTGGGGGGGGGTTGTTATTACACCGTTGCACATTACTCAGTCACCCTTTGAGATTTACTATAATAGGAGTCATATCATCTGGATGCTTTTTGGTGTCATTGGAAAGCATCCAGGTATCAGAAAAGTATCCGGTCGCATTTATTTTCGTGAAAAGCTTTGAAGCCATATGGATTTCCAAATGGCCGCCATTCCAAAGATTTTGCCCTATAACTTTGGTTCTGAGCAACATGAACGTCCAACTTGGTGGCCAAAACCTATGTTTTTAATGCCTGGGAGTTCAAAAAAAAAGCTAATTACCTAGTCTAACCAAAGCTGTGTTGTGAAACATCACTCAACCATGGTGTGGTGTGTGTGGGGGGGGGGGGGTTTGTTGTTACGCCACTTCTCCGCCCCAGTCCCCCTTTAAGATGTTTCTACATCATTAGTTTGGGTCATGATTGGTGTGTGCTAGAAAAATACCTGTATACCTTTTGCGTCCCCTTATCACAAAACAACCAAGACAATATTACCAACATCCACATGTCTCTATGACATCATAAAGTGTGCCCTGAAATGCCGCAATTGGGGAAAGATTCTGAGAGAGCTAAAAATGCTTCGAACATGCGATTTTTGCCAGGTTTTGGCTAAAATGTTAATAAAAACAATTAGTTACCCAAACAATAAGTTCAAATTCTATAGATGAAGTGACATGTGACGTCAACATTTGGCAACGAACAAGTACTGCTGAGATATGTGTGCGCACCTGCAGGGCTTATGATTCAAATCTTGACTCAAACAAGTAGGATATAAAGCTACACGCATACTTCCACAGACTTGAAATTACTGATGGTGTTTCATTCTTTCACAGCTCGGTAGAGCTGAAACAATGCATGAGTAGGAGCCAGGGGTGGCTCCAGAATCGGTAAAGCAGTCTTCTAGTGTGAAGTTGAGTATCTGATCATCATTGATTCAGTCTTCTGTCAGAGTTATTTGTCTTGTTCATCAAAAGATACTCTTCCACTTAGTGTATTGTCCAACTCGCAAAATATGCCTTCGTTTAAGATTTTGCATGTCTTAAACTTACCAGCATCAGTATAACACAAGAAACACTCTTACAATTGCAATATGGAGTAAACTGCGGTTGGTTGCATCATAATCTATTGGCTCCTCTACTCTAGAACACGGATAAGTTAACCTTTGCTGGCGCAATGCAATGTTTTACAATTTGGACTTCATAAATGGGTTAACTCAATGAATTCAAACAATCAAAGAGATTGTAGCCTGGCTAATAATGGCAGGAGATAGTAACCCGAGGGGGTGACCAATCTGTCACCCACTGACCCCCTTTTAAAGTCCTCACACCAAATGGGGAATGCCCCCAGATTTTAGGATCTGACCACTGAAATGAGCCCCTTTTTTGCTCAAAAACCACCTCCCAAAACCTTATTGTTTTGGTCCACCCTGTATTTTGTGTGTATTTCATCGGTTAGGATTATTCTATAGCCATCCAAAGTGCTTTAATTCACTTTGGCCTAAATCAGCCTCCATTATCTGAAGGCTGACATACCGAAGCCCATTTTTATTCTACTCTAAACTGAATGACCCCTTTTTATTTGCAAAGAAATTCTGTCACGATAGCTCTTGATCTCACGGGCGGTCAGTAGGAGCAGTATGTCACTTCATATTACGAGCTGCACCCCACCCCGCCCGGGGATAGTACTAGAAGATGCAGCCAACCAGCCAGTTTCTCCATATGAACTGCAAGAGGTTTCTTGTATAGGTGGAATGGCAGGAGTATAAGCAATAATACATGCTGCAAGTTTAAGACAGGCAAGAAGCAAGGATGCCTTACTCTTACATGGCTGACAAAATAATCAACTAAGGAGAACAACCAGTAGTCACTGTACTATGCATGCTGAGATGTCAAAACATCCCGGGAATACCAAAGCTTACAACAGTTGCAGGCACACATGAGACAACACATGATGATGACTTATAGCCCTAGAAAGAGTTGAAAAAGATCCAAGTAAACAAAGTCGACTTCTTCAGGACACTGACTGGTCCTTACTTCACACAGATGGAAGAAATTAAATTATAGATGAGAGGGCATTAGAATGCCATGCTTTAAAATATGGTAAGGGCTTCACAAATTAATATTTCATCTTCTTGGCAATATGGTTGGTATGGACTTTGTATGGCATTCATATCCTTGAAGTACAAATAAGGACCCATCTCCTTTCTCGGGGTGGCGTAAAATATTTTTATGATGAGGATATAGAACTAACTCATGTATGTAGGTAAACATAGTTTTTTTTTTCATTTTAGGC
>JAMKCH010040105.1:0-22813 GCA_023653785.1 Ophioderma brevispina
CAAAAATTGAATTTTGGGTTTTTTTTTACTCGCGCATGACCAACAAATCTACCAAAAAAAATTAACTGTCCAATTTACGGAAATTTACGAAAGACTTCTGGCATCAAAATTCCATAAAAAAATAACTTTCGTTATTTTTTTAAAATTACGGCTCATTCTATAAATCGGAATTTCCCGTATCTCAGGGTAAATTCCTGTAAATGCTGTTAAAGTTCCGCAAATTGACAACAGCTTCTATTGTTTTACGGAAAGTCCCCCCCCCTGCGAACTAACATGCCATAACCGTCTGAAAATTTCGCTGCCAGCATTTCCGTAAATGTACAGAAATATTTTTAACAGTGTATATTTTAAATCGTCGGCCGCGTCACATGACGTATTTGCAAAACTTAACTGTGTAATTAAAACCGAGTGGAAAATCGCTAAATTATTTAATTTCAAATATTTTTCACTAATGAACTTTCCATTTATTTCGATTGCATAAAAAATTTAAAATCCGTTGTGTGAAAACGACAAATAGCAATTTTCAATGTACCAATACTTTCGTATTGTGGTGATGCAGCAAATTAGGTTTGCAATATGTTATAATTAGTTAATATTTTACAAATCAAGCCACTGAGTTTTTGAAGGACATCGCCGGATAAGGAGAGAAGGAGGCCGCTCTATAATCAGAATATTTATATTTCCCATCAAGTTTGAGTTGGTGTTTTACAACAACTTCATCATATACCAATTGTTTTTTAATCCCAAATAAAAAAGTAAAAAACAGAAAAAATGACAAAAGTCTGAGAAGTTCAGGGGCATGCTCTCGGAAAAGCACAAGCTTAGAGTATTCCCTCCATTCCAATGACATTTTTTACTTAAATGAAGAACAGGAAGATGTTTGCTAGCTGCCCTTTGTTATGAAGCTTGTAAGGACTATATACATGCCTTTTTTCCTTTATAAGCTACAAAGCTACACGCGGCAGCCCTTATAACCAATACCAATACCATTCTCTTATGCTACTGATTTGGATTATCTAACTGTCTTCACACAAAGCAGACTCTGGAATACAACACAATGGCCATAACCGCGCTATTGATTTCATGAGCAAGCTAGCTAGCGCTAGGAGCTAATAAATCCATTCCCATGGCACAGTTCATAGCTTTCATTCACCCACTTGTATTGAACAAATACATCCCTTGTATTTTAGTATGATTTATGATACCCAGGATATGCAAGGTCAGAGTCCAGTTAACCATGTGCCTATAAGGCTTCTGAACTGAGCCCTTGTAGATTAGGCATACCTTACCACATAGTGAGGTGGCATAGTATGTATGTAATATGTTGTTGTGTTGTTATGCAATTCCATTTAGTGTTCAGCCCCCCCGAAAACAAAAATGCAAAAATGAGGTCTTTCCCCTCCCCCCAAGAACGCAAATGGCCACTCATATATATATTGCTTAATAATATAACGCACATCCTTGCAAAGCGGCATCGTGGATCTTGGGGGACAGGTTCATATTTTTTGAAATTTTCAAGTTACCATTGAAGCTCGTATTATAATTTTACATAAAACCTTGCTTTTTAGGAATTTATGTAAGTGGGATTTTTTTGAAAACTGGCAAAATTAAACTTTGACATGTCCCCTTGAAAATGCGTTATGTTTCAAGTTCATCTGCTTTCATGAAACTACATAGGGCGTCCTCCATTCCTTATCCGGCGATGTCCTTTGGGGATTTTACAAAACAAATGGTTAGGCCTAAATGTCAATTTTTCTCCACCAATAAACATGTCGATGCGTCACGATGTGACTATGGCCGACAAATTATTTTTATGGACCGTTTTATAAATACGGGTAATTTTAATACGGATCTACAGCTTACTACATTAATAAATATAACTTTCAAACGTAAGCACAACGTTTTTCACCCGTTTATTGACGATTTCGTTATTCAGGACAGAGTTATCAGAGTTCATTACGCCAATATGAGATTTATTCTGGTTTAATTTTTAAGAAAGTTATGTCTCCAAAGCCCGATTTTTTTCAGGCTTCTCCGAACGGGTTATGATTGCGTTACTGGCGTGACAAATTTCCACTGATAATCTCTTTCCAATCCATTTGCTGAAAGGAGCGCCTTTTTACGCTGAAAATATATAATAATAATAAATTATAGAGCGCTTTTATCCAACGTATGCAGGCCTGACAGGAAAGCTATCGAAACCTAAGAGCTAAGAAAAAGATGAGACTTTAGTTATTATGAGACTTTTAAAGGCAGATATCAAGACCATGGATGTTGGTAGGTAACTCATTCCAAAGCCGAGGCCCCGCACAAAGGCACGATCACCAGCTCCCGGCACCAGCTTTCTTTTTGAACGAGGAATATCAAAGGATATTGCAGACTGTGAGCATACTTTTTTATAGTGAAATACGATATCGCAGCCGAGTTCAAAACAGTTTGTGGTTACTTTTTTAACTTTTGTTCAATAACCTAATTCGAACGTTCGCCGTTTGGTGTTCTATAATCCCGTCACTTTAAATAAACCATGACATTTTACTAGTTAAAAGCAATTTTTTAAATATATTTAATTTGATAAGTAAATCATTAAGTTAAACTTGTTCTTGAAACGGCCATAAGATGCACGCTTGACTTGGATGAACTTGGGATAGAAACCTGTGATAAAAGCAAAATATACTGTGATGGATGGCATATAGCAATAGCCACTTCCGATAGGAAGGGGGATAGAGAAAGAAGAATCTTATATAAGCAGAAGTAAAAAAGACAACTTTGTCTTTAGGCGAAGGTTATGGCGGCGCAAAGCGTGCGTGCAAGGATTAGAGGCGAGTAGAGGGGGAATTTTGGGGGGGGGAAGATAATATGGAAGAAATTATTAGGTGGAACATTTTAATAAAGGAGAAAATGGGGGGCTGAACTTTTCAATGGAAAACCTCATAAAATATGAAGGAAAGCGATTTTGTACCAATTATTTTGCACGGCGAAGTCACAATATGTGTATTCTGCTCAGCAAATTGGTACATTTTATTTCTGTCCAGTGGCTGCACCAGGTAAAATCATAGGAGGGGCGAAACATTTTTTTTTAATTTACAAACATAAATGACAAAACCCCTAATTTTACACACTTTATTGCGTAACCCTGTTTTTCATGAATTTGAAATCTCATGGGGAGCGGCCGCCCTGTGTCTGTCCAAAGACCACAATATTCGTATATTTTTACTCCTAAGCAGCGTGGGTTATTCTAAGATGGATAGATTGTTACAGGACAAAAAGATTCCAAGTTGCATGCACCAGTGTAAATATAAATTGCGTTTCTTTTTTATTTACCACATCACAGGACTGTTAATCGCTATAAAAACATTACAAGGTTGCACACGTTAAGTTATACAATTCAGAGGAGAAACGTGTTTTGGATTTTCATTATAAGACTTTTATTTTTGTATTTGTCATTGTCTCGAATTTAGATGAAACACAATGTAAGAGGTAACCTTTTGTCATGCCGGGGAAAAAAAAAAAAGTTTTTGTTAATGGATTTACTATTAAATAGTTTATACTATACCAGGCGTTACTCCCTGGTTTTATGGAGGCAGTCGTATTATGTTAGCTTTATGTTAGCCCGTGCATCCTAAATTATTTTACTTCTAAACATCTATAACTGAAATAGTTTCAGCTGAAACCACCATACCCTAACCATGCTAAAAGGATCGTTCTGGTGCGAATTCAGTGCAGTTTGTATACTTCAGAGTGTAGGCCGGCGTGTGCGCAAAACATGTTTTTTTGGGGGGTTTGCCGCATTTTAAGTTATTAAGAAATTCTAACCAAGTGGATCCATTACAATTTTTTAGACATAATTATAGGCCTATATGATCTATCGCGGGTATAGCTCTCGTGCTGGCATCAAAATTAACAATTGACCCCTTGCTTTTACGATTTGGTATAAGTGGAAAGTCCATTGTTTGTTTCCGGGGTGACTTACTATTGATTGCTTGTTATAGTTTGCAAGATGATATAACACTTCAATTATATTAGAATGTAAGGAATGTTTTTCGACCTTAAATGTCATCAATCATAATTAAATGAAATGTGCAATCTTGGTTTATTTACTGCAAATGGTAAAACCGTTTTCGCAATGGGGCAGGATATAAGGAAAGTCACACATACTTGTATATAATGAGTATGCTTTATAGCCCTACACTATCATCAAGAGATCGTATTCACGTATACCAAAATCGTATGCCCACTAACAATAAAGCATTTCGAAATATCTTGTATATCAACAGATCTTTTTTGCTGATTTATATCAGATTTCAATTTTAGCCTAATATTTAATTTTTTTCAAAATGTGTGGTTGCGGTTTTCAATTATAACCTTTTGGCGAAAATTATTTTCATAATACAGATTAATCTAAACAAAAAAATTGTAACACTTTAATGTTTACCTGGCAATTATGTGTGATTGGTTTTATGTATATATCAACGCGGCAATCGCCGCATATTCACAATTACAAAATAGCGGTTGGTCTATAGATGTGATAAAAATGAGATTGAATGATTTGTTTATCTCCATAGCACAACATTTGACTACTCTTTTTTCTGTTAAGATTTTTCCAATATGGAGAAATTTCTCGCAGGGGGTTAATTTCTCAACAAAAATCCGCCCGATAAATGGGGCCGGGCCATTACACGAGTTTGCTAATCCACATATAAATTAAGACGATCACTTAAGTCTTGTTCTTTTCAGGATGCGTGTGTATTTCCAAACTCCGTGAATTAAAGATCGAATTTAATCATTAAATATACTCAATTTGTAACATCAATACGTAGAATCGTATCATCGTGGATCATCGGTGCCGTAAAATCTCCGCCCTTTTCCTGGTATAACCCTGGTATACAAACACCTTATCAAATCATGTTATACCAATACATATAATAATAATACAATCACTCTTAGAAATAAAGGTTCAACAAAGAACCCTTTTTTTATCCAGTATATAGGCACACGTAAGGTTCTATAAATACCTTAATAAGCTGTAACTATGAAGAACCTCTTGAATTTTATATGGGCCTATACATGTAGAAACGTTTTTGTGCCTTCACCTCGAACTCGACAACTCGAACTCTAAAAAGTTTACCCATTTTGGTTTGGAGTAACGTGAAAGGGAGTGATATCATTTTTTGGTTTCCATAACAATCGTGCCCAATATACTTATTTCTTTCTGTTAAGAACCTTTGAGGGGTAGCCGCTTTGGCCACCGTCAACGGATCACATTTTCGAAATGTCTATAGTGGATTCTTTTATCTTTTTTCTTGTTATTTGTGACCACGACTACCAAAACAATTGAGTAAGCCAGTTGAAAACACTCTGCAAAAGAAATTACGCAAGCAATACTGCCATTCGGATTCCATATTTTATATAGACCGACTTTTACTTGCTCTGATAGTTTCGGACCTTTTGTGTTTTAGTGGCCAGGTTTTGTGTGTCCAGCTTTAACATTTCAATGATGTCAAAACTACTCTAATAGTCTTCGGGTTGTCGTCACAAGCGCCTTTCAAACCAACAACAAACTTTTGAAACAACCAAAACGGTGGTAAATGGATATTATAAAACCCGGTTAAGTACTAAATTCATTTTTTTTTGAGAATCAACTGAATTCTCGCGCTCTGCTACGAAATTCTCCCCCTGGTGACCCAGGATAGCAGAGTAAATAAATGTAAAAAAAATAAAAATAGTATCACAGAATAATAAAATACTGAAACAATGAACGATTAAATGAATAAAATAATAAAACCATACCTACCGCATGCTCGCTGAAAGAATAAAAAAAAGCCTTGTAATTGCCGGGATGCGACATTCTAGGTTGAAAAGGACCGGTTGTCATGGTAACTGTTGCAAGGCACATCTTTATCGATCGTTTGTGCTCTGGAAAAGTTGACTGCGTGGGAAACGACCCGGGAAACCCCCGGTGCTTGTAATAACATCATAAATGATACCAGTTTGGAAGATGAGATGTGTAACCGAGGTTTGCATCCAATACTTTGAGCCCCTCAAGCATTAATTGTCTTGATTGCATTTTTTTTTCCACGTGCTAAGGATACTTCGATATATCGAAAGGGGGGGCAATCCGTCAGCCCTTTGGACCTTTTAAAGGAAAATTTACGAATACATAACATGTTTTAAGTAGGCTCTACAATCAGACGACATGAGACTAATACCGTACAACACTGTCACTTTATTATTACATGCAGTGTGTCAATACATTTATTAGTTAAAAACAACCTCAAACTGACCGGCTGTACAGATCTCATGGTTGACATCCGTCATGGGTTCCAACAATATAGCTGCGGTTGTATTAATCCAATAATCGCGGAGCTGCGTCAGCATGATCATACATCCCCACTTTGTGTTCGTTCAAAATGATGTTTTAATATATTAGTTCTAATTTGTTTGTCAAGGCAAGTGTTCGTTATAGCATGGATTTATTCTAACTCAGGCCCCACATTGTACAGCAATTATCATGATAAAAATAACAAACCGCGGTCATAGAATCCATGCACGATCATATGCCACTCAAAGTGGACAATCAGTTAAATGACAGAAACATAACACAAACAGCTTATCGTTTTATAACACGTCGAAAGAGCGGCTCGGTTTAATGTTTTTAATGGTTCGCAATAGCCGCTTGGTTTCTATACAACCGATGACTTGGGAAGTCGGCCTGTCTTGTAATTTTGAAGTATGAATCGCTCCACCTTATTTTTACGAAGTAATTCGAATGACAGGGGAATCTTTTTACGGATGTTCAAGACCAAAGTGAAGTGAAGTCTTGAAGGAGCTTTGGAGGTTCATTTATTGTTCAGAAACCGATGGATGCACACAGTTCTTACGCATAAAATGACTATTTACTTTTATACATCGTTTTACCATGAAATCGCCCATTTTATGAAATTTCATATTTATTCTAATGCTTTGCAGATCGTCAAAACAGTATCTCTTGAACATCGTAGTCTTCGATATACCTGATACTATATCCGATATACATTCCCCATGTTTAACTTCAGCCAGCCAGCAGCCTTAACAATGTGCGATGCCAATTCGCACATATTTGTTTTTCTTGACGAATGTTGTATATATTGACATATTGACCATTGAAAGAAGAGCAACTCATGTTTATAGAACATGCATGATTTTTGTTTGCATGTCGTTACAGATTGGACATTTTTAAAATGGTGTTATACTTACCTGAAGAAAACTCACTTCTTCATATCCGACTTGTTGAAATAGATTTCTAATTTAAAACTACAAAATCACGCAATATTCAATCCCTGGTTGTAATACATTATTTACATATTGGCGTTTTGAAAGATTGATTGCGGTGTTGGGCATGCATAAGCAATAGATGACAAACTTTTAAGCGTTTAAAACATTGTTTAAATTGTTAATTTTTCTTTTTTGGTTTTTATAATTTTGTTAATATCGGAGATCTAATTTAAATAATTACGAAAAATACATTTACAGTATGCATGGCTTCCATGGCAGGAATTCTAAATAAGAAGTCCCCGGCTTAGAGTTTAATTAATTTCAATAGTACAATCAATTAAAAATATTTTTGGTGAAAATATTGTACCTTAAAATGAATTGTAAATCAGATGGACACGTTTGCGTCTTATTTAACGTTCGTATATTTCACAGTATGACTGAGATGAGATTATAAGGTTGTACCACTGTAGCAATAATATTTTATCATAGTCAGGCTGCATTGCTCACTCGGCCTCTGCTCGATTTGAAACGGAGTCTTGAATATACAATATGCACAGTATTTTTGAAAGGGAGGACAAACTGCACAAATTTTGGGACTCATACGTGTTTTCTGACGGAGGACCGTCAAAAAAACAAGATCTCATGTATGTCAATAACAGTTCACCACACATACATAAGTCAGCCACTCCGTTGCGGGGTTGTAAGCACCGGCGTTCTTTTGTTTAAGCTACGTCAGCATCAGTACAGCTCCGTCACAACGCTGTAAGGACGGAGTGACGGCAAGCCGAAGAGTATTGGTACCGTTTTCGAAATTTCTCTATCCACAAATATGAGTTTATTTCTCTGAAAATTAACAACTTTATATTAACAAATAAAGGTGGCCTTTCAAAAAGCGGCGCTATCCAGTTCAGAATGACCCGGCAAATAACCAGAAAAACAAGTTTAAGCAACCTCGTGACACAATAGTGATTACCAATCGCAATATAGGTGATTTCTTGACGAACTGTTATAAATTGACATATGAACCAAATGAATGAATAAGACTACGAACATTCAGGATTTTGTTTTAATGTCGATGAGATGAGTGACATTTAAAATGTTTATTCTACCTGAAGAAAACTCAACTTCTTCAATCCACTGGCTTGTTCTGAAAGAGATTTCTAATTAAACTTAACAAAATCACGCAATATTCAATCCCTGGTTGTAATACGTTTATTTACATAATTGGCGTTTTGAAAGATTGATGCGGTGTTGCATGCATAAGATAGATGACACTTAGCGTAAAAATGTTAAATGATTAATTTTGTAAGGGATTGTTTGAACAAATGTTATTGTTTACAACAAAATGAAATACAGAAAATTACATTTACAGATTGCATGGTCCATGAAGGAATTCTATAGATGACAATGCATATATAGAGTTAAACTTCATTTCAATATATACACACAAAAAAAAGATTGTGCGTAGAGCAACGAATGTACATAAAGAATTGAAATCAGCTGGACACGTACTTTTGCGTCTTATATAACGCTGTTATATTGCACCCATTATGAAAGGTTGTGCCCTGTAGGAATAATCTTTTATCAAAAAGTCATGCTGCAATGCTCACTCGGGCTCTGCTCGATTTGAAATGATGTACTTCGATAACCATCTCAGGTCTAAAGTATATGCACAGTATTTTTGACATGAGGACAAACTGAACAAATTTTGACTCGATCCGTGTTTTCTTGACGGGGACCGTCAAAAACAAGATCTCCTGTTAATGTTTCAATAACATTTACCACACACATATGTCAGGCCACTCCGTTGCTGGGGTTGTAAGCACAGGCCCGTTCTTTTGTTAAGCTCCGTCAGCTCAGTCAGCTCCGTCAATAACGCTGGAATGACGGAGCTGACGGACAGCCGAAGAGTCTGAAGCATAAGTTTTCGAATTTCTCTATCCACAAATATTGAGTTTATTTCCTGAAAATTTACAACACAATTTATATTAACCAAATAAAAAAGTTGCATCTCAAAAAGAGGGGCGCTATCCAGGTCAGAATGACCCGCAAATAACCATTAAACAACAAGGTTAAACGCAACATCGTGGACCAACCAATAGTGATTACCAAGACGCACATATCGGTTGATGTCTTGAAGTATGATTTTTAACGCTGTAAGTGACGGAGCTGAGCAAAAAGAGTATGGAGCATACGATTTCGAAATTGAAGTATTCTACAAATATCTGAAAGGTATAACAAAATTATATTAAACAAATTAAAAGGTGCCTCTTCAAAAAGCGGCGGTATCCAGTTCAGAAAGCCCCATTTAAAACACGTTCAAAACGCAACATCGTGAAACATAAATTTTAATAGCCGATGTTGCGGCTCCCGTTGTACGGTATACTCATTCTTTTGAGTCGCAGCAGCAGATAATGAGTTCCCATCGCTTGCAATACATACATACATACATACATACATACAACATACATACATACATACATACAAACATACATGATACATGAAGACATAGCATTTAGTGCGCCATTCCAAAAGGCTCAGCGCGCTTACATAATAAAATGACTTTAAACGACAAACTTCAAATAACATTACAACTATTGTGCAAAGGGCATCAAGATAACAAGTAAAAAGCAATTAAACAGATATTGTAAAATGAGTAATTCATGTAATTACAGGGATATATAAAATAAAATCACATGCAAAAAACTGTCGTCCCTGGTCAAGAAGTGATCACAAGAAGAAACCTTGAATACTTTCTTTAAAAATACAAAATAATGAACTTTTTGAGGGATGTAAGTTCTCAAACGCGGGGGGCAGAAAATTAAACGCGGGGGCGGATCTAGGGGAAACATTGACATGACTGTCAAACGCCAGAAGTAGAGTAAAATCATGCACGTGGTGAGCAAAACATATAGTGCAAATTCATTCTCGATGTTCGTGTTCAAGTGTTTTAATACGCCTTATATAATTTACTAACTCGATAACGAACACTGCGACTTCGGAGGGCCGTGCGGTGGTTGTTTAAAAAAGTCTTGAGAGAGATCATAGTGATCATCGAGGTTACTCGACCAATGCATGGGGCTGGCAGCATTCGCTGCTTGTGTTATCATGAAATTCATCCGTTGAACGACGGGTGGAAGGTTTCCGAAGCGGACGAATTTGTATACACGGCGATTCCATACAGTCATAAACTCTATACTAAGTATGCATATATTTTACATATAGACCATATTTAACATATTTAACATCGGAAAACAGAATGGCGCAAAGCTGTAAACTATAAAAATAAATACATTTTTTCTTGACCAAGTTGAGACCGAAAATATATACTTAATTTTCGTCTTCCAGTCCTTGACGGAGCTCCTGTCATCAAAATTCAAATCTCCGAACAAGTGGTTATAAATACCACACGATAATACTAGGCATGCACTCCGTTGCCTGGTGCTGTAAGCACCGTGGTGGGCGATGTTATTGTGTTTACATCTCCGTCAGCTCAGTTGCCTGCGGAAATGACGGAATCGACGGAGAAAGTATATATGCTTGAGAAACCCGTTTCCATCTATGGTTACAGAATGTTTACGCTGGTGGCTGTACCTGTTACATTTTTTCTTTCGTAGCCATGTACCATATTTAGATATATTTTGATTGTTTCCCGCTTTTCACATCCACGTTTGTTAGTTACTTTTGTTTCATTGCAATATTTCGTTTCTACAAAGTACTGGACTCGATAACTGGTAAATATTTGTAGCAATCGGGGGATTATTTTCGGTTAAAGAGGGGAACCAGCCTATCAAATTAACATAAGGATATTTCTCCGCCCATTATTTTATTTTTTCTCCTTTCTCCACCAAAACTTGACAAAAAACCGCGAACAGGGTGAAGTATTTGCGCATGTTTTCCCACATAGCACCCAAGCTACATGCTGGCGGCATGGCGGAGTCCCAATGTATAAATCCGGCCCCAATAGAGGGCTTTTCTTCCCTACAAAACAAGAAACCGGTTGTGGATTGGATGATCAAACACTGTGTAGTATGGAAATGATCACAAGTGAACACCAATACTCTTTTTGTTGGTTCCGCGCATGAGATTATTTCTTACAATATGACCTCTTTTGTAGTAACCACTTCAGTATAAAACAGATCAATAATTACACTCCGTCACTACTATTGCTATTGTTATGACGTTTGCCGCCGTCACAACTGACTTTTCTCCAGCAGAAACGGAGGCGAACTGAGCAGTTATTGACGTGACTGACTTCTTACTCCGTGCCGGCTCAGTGGCGGCTCAGTGCTGCTCCGGAAATTCGGACACACAGCTCCATAATTTTTTGATAGGGTAGTGACATACCGTTTATTGACCGCTCCCACCAAATCGCTAGACGGTTTCATTTTGCAGTAATGTTCACCTGGCGTCATAGGCTAATGTTGAGATAGGGGGGGGGGGGGGGGCCTAAATCTGACAGATCTTGATTTAAGCACCATGTGAGCATATAAGGACAAATAATGGAGAAGGATTGGAGAAAAGATGTAATGTCTCTGAAATATTGCGTTAATGGAAGAATGATTCATCCCGTTTAGTGACCGCTCCATTCAAATCAGCTAGCGGTTGTGAGAAGCGCGGGCAACCGCTGTGATGTAATTGGCAGTCACAAGGTCACTAGTGTGGCAAGTGAAACTTGGCGACGACTGAAAATGGGTGTTGTCACTGTTAACGGTAATATTATGCATATGCGAAGGGAGCCAATTTCAAATGTAAAGGGAGCCACTTTGTGATCCGCAACCTATCCCCGACTTGCCTCATTAGTTATCATCATCAATCTTGGGTCCACAAGTTAGCCTATGGGAATTGGTGAGGAAGAGGAATTTTCAAACATTTTAAAAAAAATTAATTAAAATATCCGATTCCAGCAGTAATTAGAGTGTTTTTCTTTGTTAGTGCTTTTAAAGTGTAATTTGTGATTTGGATCGGAGAAACTAAGTAATTTTTCTCCCCATGTGGAATTTGTCGTCTACAATGGTTGCAACATTCTGGCAACATTTTGATTGTTTGGATAGCCAAGTTGTGCCTTTAAAATGCAATAGATTGTTGATTTAAGGTTAAAACCAAAAAAAAAACAAAAACCCACTCCACCCCCCCCCCCCAAATGGTTGTGTAAAGTGGTTAACATGACAGTTCATTGACATGCGTTTATCACGGCCACAAAGCATGATTCATTAACGATTGACCGTGCAATTCTTTTTAAAGAAATTTTTATTAATGTTTAGTTAGGTTTAAAGCAGATGATTTCATAAAAAATTGGTGGAATTTTAACCTGGTCAACCCAACCAGCTATTTTGTTCATCTCATTGGTTGAAAATCATTTTGGGTGGAGTTTTTGCCCTTATTATATAAAAATATTTTTGCCGTTTTTATTTTTAAATTTGACTTGGTTTGGATTTTTTGTATTAACGTTAAATAGTTATCACATCGTTTTTCAAAACTAACCTTATTTAAATTGTTCTATTTCTTGTGATTTCACATTCGGTTTCGTTCATTATTTTATTTCACCTTTGAAAAGCAAAAAAACGTGTCTCTGAAAAACGTGAACATTGATGTTTAACGTGGCATTGTTTTGTTTGTTTAATTGTTTCTGTGTATTTTTCTTTGGGTTCTGCAACTTTAGGAAAAAACTAAAATTTGGCACAAGGGACAAAAAAGTAACCTAAAAAATTTGTTTGGTTTAGGGCCTATTGAATGTGCCTTTCCCAAAACAAAACAGAACCTATTTCCATTAATTAGGTTTTTGTTTTTATTTCTTCTTATAGGTCGTGTGTGCATGTGCAGTATCAGTTTTGTTTACGTTGTTTTAGTTTTTTCCCGGGGGTTTTTTCACAGCTGATCGATCCGTTGTTTCGACTATGAGGGTTTTGAACACCAAAATACTGTGCGTAATTAAATAATTCGTTACGTACAAGGCAGGTGGCTCCCACACCCGCGGCGCTGCCTTTTTTTCCCGGCCTCTTTTTCAATCAACAGTCACTTATATATTTGAAAAGCCTTATTTATACGACGTACCACCCCAGTTGATTGAGCAATTTTAGCTGTTTACACTCGGCAGTTTCGCTGCCACAGTTTCAGGAAAATCTGCTTTTCCACCGAGTCTTAGCGTTGCAATTCAGACTGGTCTACTGACAATCATGACTGAGACCGAATGTCAGTTCGGGTCCCGTACAGATGCATAAAAACGGCAAGGATGCCTTCCCTAAACCCAAAATTTAAAATATTGCATTCATTAAAATATCACAATTAGTCGTATTTGCCATAACGACACCAACTCCGGTTCACGAACATAATTGATCGGTGTTGACGTCTTTTACATGTAGTCAGGCATGTTTATTTGTTTTGAAAACGCCGCGCATGCTAATGAATATGCATAGCGCGTAAATACGCGGTCACTGTCATCTATCACTGTCAAATATCGACGGATGATAGACACCTAAAAACCAATAGAATTTCGCGATTTCTCAACAAAACACGCCCACTGAATAAGAATGGTGAATGAAAGCTTCTGAACTGTGCTGAGATTGTACAAGCTCATAGTGACTGCCCGAGATACCGATACGGCCTCGGCCTCAGCCGGACCCGAAGTATTTAATCGAGAAACAGACTCGTTAGAGAAGTTGTGTTGGTAATTATGGGATTGCGAGAAATCGAATCGTTAGAGAAGTTGTGTTCTGTAATTATGGATTTGACGAGAAATAAACTCGTTGAGAGCGGGTTGTGAATTATCGGATTTGTTCAAGAATAAAACTCGTTTTAGAGAGGTTGGTTCGGTAATTGATGGGATTTGTAATTAGACTGATATCTGGTACGAGACCTTAGTTCGAGTTACAATGCTTGTTTCGGGAGCGGAGAGATCTGCAGGGGGTAGTTCTTCCACCATTTTTCTACATCCCTCGGTATGTCCGATCGTCAGACCACCATTAAGACACAAGGCCATTGTTATTGTCTCCATCTCTGTCAATCGTTTTATTAACAGTGCCTTCGGGGTCGAACATCGTTGGAACGAACCGTCCGGCCAAGCCGTTTTCTTTGTCTTTCGTGATTTTATCACAGAACAAATCGGTCCGTATTCGAAAGATTTCAGCACCTCTTTGGGTTGCCTCCAGCGATCTTGCCGAGCTGATCGAGTACTAGAATTTCTCTTGCTTGTTCTTTATGTATAGAGCTCACCCATAACAGGCGCAAAGGCGGGGCTACTTTTATCACTAAACTATGAACACAACCCTAGCTCTGACCCGAGTCACGTTCTGACCTTTTAGATTTACTCTCGCGGCGACCCTAGATGATTTACGTGGGGGCGATTTTGAATAATAAGCCTGGAAATCTGACAGGCCATTATGCCTGTTAACTAAATCAACCGATACGAGAGCACAAAGGATAAATGGATCGGTCTAAATAGCAATAAAAGGCCTGGGTGAATAAATAAGCTACGCTGTATAGGTGGTATTGATAAACCTGTAAATAGAAACCAAGAAAGAAAGCTATAAGTACGTAGTATACGTTGGACTAATAGAATAGCTAAACAACATGGCCGCCAATCGGCGACGATAACAAGATAAACTATTACTGATTTGGGGTGGCTTGAAAGCCTAGAAATTAATAAATAAATGGTCAAAGGACCATCCAAACGCTAGTAGTAAAGAATTTAAATTGGAGATACAATTGCTAAACAGTTATAGCATACGGCATATAAAACCCGTCAAAGAGAAGGATAAATTTAAGCAATGACCTATCTGTTTGACGTCCGGAGAGAAAAGAGGATGAGTTAGGGTAGTGTTGGGCAATGTGCGGTACTGATGGTGGGGATGGGCGGTATGTCATACTTACGGTGGTAAATTTATATATAAATTACTTTCGGAGATATTCGGCATCTTTCGGAGAAAGTGCACTAGTAGATTTGCACATTAGGTACGTATTTTCCCCCCGCAATAGACTTATAATTTACTTTTAAGCTAATTCCTGCAAATTTAAAATATTTTTCAAATCACTATAGGGCCTTAACTTCACCAGTACATGTCACTTCATAAAGATTGAGTTGACATGCTTCCTAGGAATTAAAAAATATTGGGCATGACGCGAAACAAAAAACGAGAGAATCAACGATGCATGTAAACCTCGCTTAAAATTTATAGCACAGGAGCGGCGGAAGATAGGAGGGGCAAAAATGACAGATTAATCTATGTTGGTAAAAGAAATTAATGCAAAAACTCTGTTTTTCCCCTTAGGCATTTAAGTGTTAATAAACAGATTGTAAAAAACCATTGTAGGGAAATCGAAGTGTGGTAGACTCAATTACTAGCCACATCAGCCACACATCATTACATCATCCTGCGTACAGATGCCCTTGCTCTCCAAAAAGTTCACCCCTCTTAACCATCCTCATTAACCCATAAACAAACATCCACATGCACATCCTCCCTACTAACAATAGATCCTGGTGACCTTTTCCTTGCTAGTGCACTCTCACCTGAGCCAGCATCAAGCAGGAATGACCTGTCACCTCTTCTCTCTATTTATACAGGGATGTCAAACTTTTTATGAACTTACTCAATTTTTTGTCATTACACCATTTTTTTACCAAAAATATCATAGAATTCTATAGACTTAAACTTCATTTTTAAATGTTTAATTTAATTTTGATGGAATTGAAATCCACATATTTTAATTACTTTTGGTTAATGTTTACACAGTCCTTAGTTCTTAGATTGCATATCATCTTATATATTAAACACTTTATTTAAAAAAAAAACGCGTGTTTTTTTGTTTTTTAAAATTATATATTGATTTAGATCTCTAAATATTTTGGAAGGAATTTTTACATACATTTTGAATTGATCCTCATCACTTCTTGGCATTTTGAGGTTATGATTTGGGTTGATTTTCTTAGGCTACACAGTGTGTGACTTATGTTAAAGTTAACCAACCCTTGTTGCATGATATCTTATGTTTTATATATTATATGTACTATATGATTTGCATTACTGTACTAACACATTGGATCTGCATGGGACTATAATTTGTTTAAAACCTTGTGCTCTTCTTGGAAGTCCAGAATATGGGTCTACTTTTTGGAACTTGAATTGACTTTACATTTTCTGCTGCATTCTTTCATTCCAAAAATTATATTAATCAATGTTGAGTTCACTTGTTTGGTATATCAGTTCTTTATTGGTATCCAAAACTAACCATTTAATTACTGTGCACGAAATTATGTAATTTTTTATATTCATGCAGATCAACCTTGTATTTTATGATACTTATATAGATAGAATTGGTTAAAACACTCGATGTCATTCGGGGCAATTTCAACCGAGTAACAGACGGTTGGAAAGGCATGTGGCATTATTAGCTACTGTTATTCTATCTGGAATATAAAGTGATCATACCTTATGTTTACTAACAATCAATTATTTAAGAAATATAGCTTTTTTTAGTTTCACGATTTGTTTGGCTTCATGTCCACCAAATTCATGTTGTTAAAACGTACACTCGCCTGACGAGCACGAGCATCTGGGCACCAGCCAAAATGTTTATTGATTTGTAGAATAAGAATTTATCAGTAAAATTAACACAATGTAATTTTGTAGTCAAGCCAATGCCTCAGGCAGTGTCACAAAATAGGGCAAAAGCAAAACATATAAACAAATAGTATCCAAAAGATATAATTAATAGGGAAGGGGATGAATTTGGTATGAAAAATAAAGGGCCTATAATATACAAGTATTGCAAAGGAAAGCAAATGACCTAATTGCAAGTTTTGCAAGAAATTAAAAAAATGTTGGCAAAGATATGTTAGTACACCAAATGTATGTCACAGTATATCAAATTAAAATTTTTCAAAACACAATTCACTATCAAACACAGAGAAGAGTGTCAATCAAAGGGCCCTGATGTGTGATGTGTTGCTACAGGATGTATTGGAGTGGTTTTTTTTTTTGTAGGTTCGGAAGCTCAATTTAGTTCAATCTTAAAGTCACAGGTGCAGGTGCGATTCGTGTGTTCAGGTGCAAAGTTACTTGTACTAGTAGCATGAAGTAGCAAGTTTTCACAGCACACAAAAGTAGCAAATATATAACATTGGTGCAATTATTTTCAGCAAAATATTTGTAGGTGCAGCTATTTAGTTAGGTAAATTGTGAACCAATCAGCTGAAATATATGTGGATGCAGTTATTTGGCAACTGTTAAATCAGCAGAAAAACAAACAGGAAGCTATACAGCTACTTGAATGAGACTAGCTGCCACAAGCAGTTGTATACAGTGTTCATGGAGTTGTAGCAACAGGGTTTAAAGCAAGCAAACAAAATCAAAGCAAGAGTTTCACAGATGATGAGAACATGCGTGTAGCAGAGTCGTATTAGCAAGCAGTAGGCTGGTAGAGCATCCAGTAGGAAATATATTTAGACTCGGCAATTTGGCAATGGCGAAGTTCAGTGTTCAATGTGCAACAAAGAAATGGCAGTAGATTTCATAAAATGCTCCGGCTTGAGTGGGTGCCCTGGCTATGTTTGGCAAGTATAATATAATTATTTATAAAATGCAATAATCTGAAATACATGTAGTTAAATTTTGAATAAAAATAAATAGCTTTGCACTTTGGAGAAGGCTTACTAAATTAAGTTACAATTCACAAAAATACATATGTATAATATCTAAATAAATTGTGCAAAGCCCCACATTGGTGCGCCAATTCTGTTACGGGTGTTTTCCGTGGGTTAATACAAAAATAAAACTAGATTGTTAAACATGCCAAACGTAACCGTGGGGGCGTTTATTCGCGTTGTTGCAATATGGGTTAGAGTCAAAGTTGTACACAAAATTCAATGGTCTTGAGACGGGAATTGCTGTTTCGAATGCTTATTTTGCTTGCTTTATTTTTCAAGTTTCCATATGTAAGTTTCTGAAGAATGTGTGGGTGCAATCAAGGACCTGACCTGTATAAAGAGAGGGAGAGGTGACAGGTCAGTCCTTGCTTGATGCTGGCTCAGGTGAGAGTGCCAGTAATGTTAATTGACATTATAAATTAAAAGCAAAAGTTAAAATAATATTTTGGTAGACATGCAAGGGTAAGCATGTACAAACATGCCAAGTGCAATCCAAAAACACTTGCAGTTAAATAAAACACAAATCAAATAGTACAAGCAAAGTGCAGGGTGGAGCTAAGATAAATAATGTAAATAAATAAAGTAAAACACTTGCAAAAGTTAATTTGGTCCAAATGCATAACATAAATCATAAAACACAATTTAGGCAATCAATTTGGAATTAAAGATGAACAAAGGGAATTAAATACTTGGTAATTAAAATGGACAAACAGCCATGGCTAATTAGCTCTAACTTGCAGATGGCTTGCAATTAATAATCACAGAAAGCACAGTGCTCTAATCCTATGGCAAACATTTCACTGGCCTTGTGTGCTGAACAACCAGTGTCTCTGCCACAGCTTCTATTTACAAATTCAATAGTTTACATACTAGCACATTTCCTGCTAGCAATCCTACTCTAATGTTAAAGAGACTGTTGAGTTACAGCCTGTTAAAACCTACTCTAACAAACAAAAGTATTAATTTGCAAATCTTGTATTAATAGTAACAACACTGTGCTTGACAAATTAATGGAATGATTTTAAATAATGTGAAAACACATAAGCAAATTAAAATGAACAAGAATGAAATGTATCAACATGACTTATGAACATTTCGATCATGTCAAATTGATGGGAATAAATGAAGTACTGACAAATGTAAAATATTCCCATGCATGTAGTTAAGGTTTTGGACCTAACTGAAAGTTAGCACAATTATTTGGCCATATTTTAGGCCTATATTTTGGATCACAAATAATTTGCTTTTAGAATAAGAATTATCAGTTAAAAATTACAACACATTGTAAATTTTGTATTCTAAAGGGACAATGCTTCAAGGCAAGGTGTCACAAAATAGTGTGCAAAAGCAAAACAGATAAACAACTAGTCATCCAAAAGAAAATAAGAATTGCATAGCCTGGTGGGTTTGATTACCCAGCTGTCTCAAGTGGTTCCTAAGACCACTCAATTTGCAACTCTTTGTCTAAAGCAATAAACTATTTTGGCTGGCCCAGCATGTCTCGTGCTCGCTCATGCGAAGGCCTACGTTTTAAGCTCATGAATTTGGTGGACATGAAGCCAAACAAAATAGTGAACTAAAAAAAAAGCTATATTTCTTAAATAATTGATTGTTAGTAAAACATAGGTATGGTACTTATATTCCAGATAGAATAACAGGATGTGTAATATGCCAATTGCCTTGCCAACCGTCTGTTACTCGGTTGAAATTGCCCCGAATGACATCGAGCGTTTAACCAATTCTATCTATAAATATCATAAAATCAAGTGGGTTGATCTGCATTGAATAATAAACATACATAATTTCGTTGCACAGTTAAATTAAATTAGTTTTGGATAACCAATTAAAGAAAAACCGATATCCCAAAACAGTGAACTCAACATTGATTAATATAGTTGTGGAATTAACAACAACAACAGCGACAACCACGGCAGGAAAAACTGCAACCAAGCCATTACAGGGTCAGCAACTGCAACAAAACAGGGCCATTGCAGGGTCAACAACAGAAACAGTTGTACCAGCAGCCACGATGGCCGCAGCATTCTCAACAGCCATCGTTAGTTCTCCAAAGCCTGACACCATATGGACCAGCCACTTTTTCTGGCGGAAAACCCAAACCAGGGGAGGCCAACTTCATCTGCCTGGAGAGGTTTGGGCAGCGCAGCTAAAAGATGGACCCCTGACTACCCAATCACGCACACCGTAATTCCTGCGTGACTTTGCACTAAATTACACTCAGGATGCCGAACACCAAAGCCACGACATCATCAAAAGGCTTGATGAGCTGTTTGCCCCATGCGAGGACCTGAAAAACGTCTTGCCCAATTCTATGCCGATAAGCCAAAGAAATCGGAGAGTGCAGAGGGATTTCTACGTCCCAGACTGGTACTTTTCTGTACAAGATTTAACTAGACTGACCAAGGCCTGGCCACACAACTCAACACCAGCCTCCGTCGTGTGTTATGGATGGACTACAATGTGCTGCAACCAAATCAACCTTGCACTACAAGTTGGACAGCACATGTAAACACGAACTATGAAAGCTGTGGTGCAGGAAGAGGGGGAAAACGGGCAATCAGCTACCCGTCGGCAGCCGGTAGCGCAAGTCGTGGAAGCAGTATCAAACCGACAAGTCAACCACAAGTCTAAGAAAAAGAAAGTGATTTTTGCCAGTTCAGCTACCAACGGATATGACCTTATACATGTTGCAGCTTGTGTCAACAACCTGGGTCAGCAGCTATGGAATTGCACTGATGATGGTAGTGAACACCAAGAACTTCCACCACGGCCTCAAGAATTGCATCAGAAACCTCCTTCACAGAACCAGTGGTTGCTCAGCAATTCTACACCAGCTTCGCCGACCCTCACAAAAAGAACAGTGGAACCAAGCCACATCCCAATTCAGCTGCTAGGGCCTCGCACTATCACCAGGCGCCAGATAGGCCACCAGCCTAGACCACAGAATGGAGGACAACGCAGAGACAATTCTCTTAGAAAAGGATACCGTGGTCCTACTATCAGCACCAAAGCCGTCCCAACTATAACCAACAAAAACAGCCATATCAAAGCACATCATGCTTTAAACGGGCAAGCTCCTCTGCCAGGAGGCGGGCGGTAGGAAACAAGCTACAGGAAGTCTCCACCCTTGATCGTATTGTTGGGTTGCAAATGAAGCGGAAGTAGAGAGAGGGATTTATTGGACTCGTTAGTGGACACAGGCTCCCAAGTGACCACCATCGCAGTCCTTCCTGCAAGATCATTTACCGGATATTCCCATTCACCCGGTCGACGAAAACTGCTCCAAGTGGAAGGCGCTGGAGGACGAAAGTTCCCGTTATTGGCGATATACCGACTAAACTCACTTTAAATGTATTGCCCGGTCACATCACCATGCTGTGGAAGAGTGAGTGAGTGAGTAAAAAGTTAACAACAACTTCACACAATTGGGTTATTCGTGTCATTACATTTGTCATTTACATTAATATAAAAAACAATGCTATTAAAAACTTAGTTCAAGTCAAATTACAATTAACAATTACAAAAGGGATCACATCATACAGTGGATGAACCAGAGCTCACTTCCATGTATAAAACAGATAAACCAACTAATTGAACGATACTTAGAAAACATGCATCAATAAAAACAAGTTCAAAAAGATATAATGATAAATTTATACACATACACATCATAGACTGATACAAAGGTCATCACTCCTCCATTGTACCAAGCAAAAACTTCAACGTCAAATACAGATAATCGACATCAATCAGAACATGCAAACATGAGATCCCCTTTACAGACCAAATAGATTGTCTCATAAATGTACATTTTAGAAATGGCTCCAATACACTTGGGCAGAATGCCCAAACTGATAGATTTTAAATTACATCAACAATTATACAGTAGAACACTAAACATGCTACTATTACTATTACCAAAAAAATTAAATAGGTGTCGTACATCATGTTACAAATGTAATGAAATGTTGTTTTTCATGTTAATTGCTTTGAAGCATACATGTACTTAAACGAGTAATACAAAGAAAATCTTAATTAATACCAATACACAGTCAAAATCATTACACATTTATAATATAAGCCTAAATGAAAACAACCCGTCTGTCAATAACAGACGAGTGCCCCTTTAGTTCGCCTTTACGAAAGCAGGGAACACATAGGGCCAATATAAAACCCCGAACCCAGCTGTGAAGCGAGCCTATCCTGTTGTTGAAGACACTAATTACACAAGCGTGTACCTGTGGTGATAGGCACAAATGTCATTCGTCCATGCTAGACAAGACAGTAAAGACAAACCGTCAAGCAGTAACACAGCGTGGTCACTGCATTCAGCAGCTGACGAAAAGGCAAAACTTATGGCAGCGAGACCAGTTGTGACAAAGTATGGGCGGCCAATCATGAAGCACACACAGTCCAAGCACACCAAACTACAGTTGTATGGGGGACTGTCCTAATGATCCTAGGTTGGGTACTACGATGCCTTCACAATATCGACCAAAAGGAGGCGAATATCTCTGCCAGTCTCACAATTGTGCCCAGTGTCGTTTGAATGCCGGAAGTTGCAGGACCAAACCTGTCCAAGTAACAAAAACACCTCCGACAGACCCATCCTCGTCCATCCAAAATCAGTAATATGTGGAACTTGAATTGCTGAGGGGTTGGACCCCCCATCTGAAGTGCAGTCAACGATGACCAATGTGATGTCCCAGCCAATGACAGCTATGACAGCACCAGCAGCATCACCGCCACAACGACTGAAACACTGGAAAACATGGTAGATCGAGCTGTAGGAATGGATGAACATGAGTGTCAGCTCAGCAACAGCAACATGTCCGTGACTTACTACAGCGATATGAGGATGTGTCTCCCAATCTTGAACTGACCTGGGAGTGTCAATGT
>JAMKCH010040106.1:0-13993 GCA_023653785.1 Ophioderma brevispina
CATAGTTATTCACCGGTATTATAAGAGCGATGCGATCCTGTGATGAAGAAGTTATTCACGAAGTCATTTCTAAAAGATATTTATAATAACATAATGTGTCTGTTCTTTAGTGAAAGCAAATATTTTTATCTCAAAATGCTATAAAACTAAAATTTCATTCTAAATACAAGAACAACAAGCATACATCCTAGGCAAATGGATCGACCGAGTAAGTGGTCATCGAACTAAACAGTAGTGCGTATAATACGCCTAATACGCTCACTATCTGATACGAAAAGTATTACAAGTGTAGGCGGTAGTAGCCTTTGCTCTCTGCTTAGTGGTGGATGATAATCCATTATGTTTGGTGTTTATGGACTCGGTTCTTTTCATTTTTAATCGGATACGGCTTCATGCCAGATTGTTGAAATTGTCATGAAATGTGTAGTGTTGAAAAGATGAAAGAAACTCTGTGCGTTTTAGAGAAATGGCACTAAGTTGTTTTCAAATTCCAAAGACTTGGTACAGGGGATATTTTGCAGTATAGAAAATGGACCAAAATGGGGCAATTTCTGTGAAAACACTACCCATTTATTTCATTTCTTCTCAAGTAATTGATGAGTTATTATGATTGGTGTTTGTTTTTTATGGTTAGAGAAATTCAAAATCCATAGAATTTTTTATTTTTTCCGTATGTCATAAAAAACAAAGAACAGGTGGTCGCAACAACACCTTTTTTGGCCGATTAATTTTAGAAAATACTGAAGTAACACTTTTCAGAAAGAATTTTTCCTAGAAGGAACTACAACTCCCTTGGTGATGAATAAGGTGTCATATGAAAGGAATCAAAATTTAGAAAATTCTCACGTAGATTTGCAGATTGAGTGTTGCTATTTGAAATTACAGGTGTTGTTATTTTCCCTAAAATTATTTTTCCCTAAAATATTATTTCTAAAAAAAATAACAATTGATTTAAAAAGCCACTGTGAGATTTAGGATATTTTGTTTATACACATCCCTGGAGTTTCAGTTTAAAAGCAAACTTCCATTTAGGCTCGGAAAAATTATTTAATGAAAACAAATTAGGGAATTTTTAAAAATAATAAAAAAACTTAAACAAATCGCATGTCTCAAAATGAAATATGGGGAGGAAAGTTCAATCCTTACCATAGGTCGAGTTGGACTAAATTGATGTAGGGGGTTTGATTTTATGGTAATTTTCTGAAGACCATTTTATCCGATGATCCTACCTTAATACTAATAAATTTATTCTAATGAACAATTGACTAAATTTTATCAATACGTGTACTCACTGGCAGAACTCAGTCAATCAGATGTAATTCTCATCTTGCTTTAGTTTCAGGTCAATGAAGACTATGATGAGTCAGCATTTTTTGCAGCCTATGTGCATTAAGTGGCGTGTGAGAAAAGAGGATCTGTGCTCTTCATTGGTTGTTGAAGCTGTCAAAGACCAAGTGGCTGGACTACAGTCAAGGATAGAAAACACAAAATCAAAGAATACTCATGGTAAGAATGAAGATAGAACTCAGTATTACAATATTTTTTTTTTTTTTGGAAGAGTTCCAAGTTGGGGGGGGGGGTGTGTTATGACATGTTCAGTTTAACTTCTAATCATGGTAGATTTTGTTAAATTGTTTATAAAACATAGGAAGGGGGTCAAGTTCCTTCACTTAGTCTTACAATCGTCAACCACTGCTTTTAATGGTAGGTTGTTGAAAAAGCCATCAAACGAGTATATCCATTACAAAATCAAGTGCACAAAAGCCACATTTTTGTTGTATTTAGATAAATGGTTTTTGTCTGTGAAGTGCATTGAAAGGATAGCTAGCTAGCTGGAGTGGCACAAATTTTAGTTTTGAAGGATTGCAGGAGGCACATTACTTATCCAAATACGGTACCTCTGTCAATAAGTATATGTGCGAGTGTGTGTGTGCCAGCGCCGTGCGTTTGTTAAAGTTCAACTCCAATTGCAATGAACTTGGGTCTTAGGTGCAACATAGATAGTTGAATGTCATGGGGAGGTTAAAAGGGCACATAACAAGGTCAAAGGTAAAATTATAGAAAGGTAGCTTGTGCAGAGAGTGAAGGAAGGGAGATCCCCAAAAGCAACGTGATACTATACATCGTTTGGACCAGAAGTAAAGAGTGACGTTAATCAGTTAGAATAGCTATTTTGCATGCGTATCGTGCACGTCTACTTTATGCTTACAAGGACTTACTGCAACATGCATACAGGCGGTGCGGCCAGCTTCATTCATAGACGCAAAACTGCGAACGAGTCCCAAAATTTGGGACGAGCCTGACAGTGACCGAAGTTGAAGTCACTGTGCGCGTTTATAATAGATCAGTGAGTGGCCATGGGAATTTCCCGTAAGGAGCCGCGGCCGATCTAATTGCCGTGCTTAGTGGCGGTGCATAATGTGCTGCAAAACTATCATCAAATCTTTTTTTAAGACCGGAAATGAGAGGATTGCTACTGCAAGTCAACGAATCATTCCACGTTGGTGCATGGCCCGTGCATCGGCTACCTGGTACATGGGCCACAGCCCCGTCCGCAGCTAATAACTAGCGAGAACCTGGATTGAAACATGAGGTCAAGCAGCTAGTCAAAATGGATCCCGTTTGAACATTATTCATTACACAAAAAAAAATACTTACACTGGCGTTGATTCTTCAACTCCAAGGATTTGAGTGGAAAAACAGCTGTATTAAACATATTTTTGACTTTTTTTTTAGAATATTTGTCAGTTTTCGTGATTACGGGCAACCTATGGAAACGGCAAAAACGACGCTCTTGGCCGGCCCCCCCGCAGCATATTTACACTGTGTAAAGCTATGACCATCACTCCATAGTCTGGATGGACAGAGTATACAGTGTTCAAGAACCACCTTTTCAGTGTTGTCACTGGCCAACATTTAGTGCCGGCTAAATTACCCGAATTTAATTGCCCATACTTGATTCAGGATGCAATCAAGGGAATTTTTACAGGCTTTGGTTTGTTTCGAGGAACAAAAGGGTCAACTTGGCATTCAAGGGACGAAATCTTTTGAGTCCGTCATTAGGCCAGAGTGCTGATTACTTGCCGACCAGCGCAGTGACAACCCTTTTCCTTCTTTTTAATATCCTGTTGCGTCTAAAGATGCCCCACTCTTTTGGTTTTCACTGCATTTTGTTTATTTAAAATTAGTGTTCATTAAATGGGCTTACAAGTAAGTATGATATATTTTGATGTTATAACATTCCTTTAAGATATAGCATAAACCGCTTATTATTTCCTTTGTCTTTCAGTTGACAAAAGACAAAGAGACCATGAGTCGCAATTAAAACTCTTACAAACCAACTAGCACTGATGGGTCTCCAAACAAGACATACATAGTAAAGCACGCTGGATACATTAACTCTTGAAACACAAATCACCTCTCTCAGAGGGGACATCCGCAACTTGCAAAGGCCCCAGGGTACACAGCAGGACAAAGAGCAGACAAAGAGATGGGTTGAAATTGCAGCATTGGTTTGCTGAGATGGATGTAGGCACCATGGAGGAGTCTATTGCAGCATTGAAAAGCTGATTGAATAGCTTCCATCATGTGTATAACAGTGAGGTTCACAGATTGCAAAGTCAAGACAGACACTTACACGGAGATGTAAAGATCATGGCGGCAGGGTAGACTCTAGAAAAGAGGGTGTCAAGCGATTGGGACAGTTTGAGAGGAGATGGGGAAGTTGCAAAAGGGGTTACAAGGATGTGATAGGGGCGTGGGGAAGATCGCGGCAGAACTTGAGCGCATAGCTATGATGATTGGTGTGTGGAAGGAAACATGACGGCAGCTAAATGAACTGAGGAGTTGCAGAGTCGAGTTAGCAGCTGCTGTTGTGTCTGCCGATAAGGTCAAGGAACTTGAGACCAAAATGGCTTTAAATGCTGATGTGGAAGTCTTCGGACTCAACTGACAAATTTGAAGGCACAACATTCGGATAATTTAGAAGCTTTACAAATCTGGATTCAAGATATAGCTGTGCATTTATATGTTAATAAACAATTACAGACTGAGCTGAGTCAGATAAAAGATAGTGTGCAGGACATGATGCCAACAACATATGGTGCTATTTAGCTTCGGTGCAGGAAATCAAAAGAGGATTTCAGAGTTGGAGAAGAATCCAACGACCTCCGGGTCAATGGCAGCAGCGCACCGATGATCCCGGGATAAGCAGAGTGGCTCTTATTGCCTGCACTTCAGAACAATTTCTCAGAGCTTGAAGCCAGACTACCAGCTTAAAGAACTGACCTGAACCATTACAAGCGCAATTGCAGGTTTAGGGGTAGGCTGATGGTGTGCAGACAGATCAAGAGAAGCATGATGAAGTAGTTCAGCCATGTTTGCCACAATTAAGGAAGACGTTTCCTCTTTGCCAAGAAAAGGGTAAGATCGTTGTTAGTCCTATTACTCTTGAAACCAACTTGAAACAATTCCGAACAGATGTACAAAAGTCTACTGATAAACTTTCTTCCGATATAAGTGGACGTAGAACTGACTTGCACAAGTTAGAAGTTGTCGAAGGTAGCAGCAAACTAGTGGAGATGTGACAAAGCTCCAGGCTGTGATGGAGTCTGTTCGCTCTCAGCTGCAGGCTGGACACCTCAATGCCGGCGGTGTCGAACCCCTGTGGATGTAGATCTTGCGAGCGAGGAGTAGATGAACACAACACCGAGAGGTACATCAAAACGGAGCTAAGTGTGTCCATACATGGTAATATTGTAACAGTACAACAGGGTAACCAAGAACAGCTGACTTGCACTGTGACCTGCCAAAGACCTTGACAAACTCAGGAAAGAAGTAAGGCAATGATGCCTAAAAGTTGAGGAGCTTGGTGCTCTCAAGCGATCAGAAACTGCCGACAAGGTACACATTGAAACCAGTACTTTGCAGTCCACACTTGCAAAATGCGCAAGCTGATATTGAATCATTACAGTACCAACTTGGCCAGCTGAGTGCCAAGTCGGCTAGCAAGCAGGACTTGCAGGCCTTGGTAGATGATACTTCAGCCCTCCCGCACGCTGTGTTAGCATTACAAAGACAATTGTGTCGAGATGGAGGAGACATTTAATAGGTGCAATTGGTGAACAGAGTAAGCACACTTGGTGCCTTGATGGAGAAGTACGAGGAGAGTGGGCATTCGCTGGTGGTGTGGCTGTGGCCGAGGAGGTGATGCAATAGAACGGAAAAACTCCAGGTAAGATGTTGTGTGGCTTATGAAGTATTTCTAGAAAAACACAAACTACACTCACGTTGGAAGTATGGAAGACTATGCGCGTGGTATACCCAGTGCGTCATAGTTGCAGCATTGCATGCTTTGGAACTTATGGTGCATTAAAGTCGGTACATGTATAGGCTTGTATTGGTTATCCCCATACTCAGAGTAGTAGAAGACCGATTCCACATCAGCATGGCCTGAGAGGTGATTGGCTTGACCATAGCTTTTGAGTGGACATTTTACTTTAGAAGTGCTTTCAACTCAAGCTGTAATTCCCAGACTTAAAACAGTCTAGCTGATTACAGCATTGTATAATAAGCAACAATGTTGGAGTAGGTGACCATTGCTTATATGATATGAAATGCGATAGTTTCCCCGCAGATCAATTCAAAGGTTTGCTGGAAACCCCTTCATAATGCGAACCCTTATCTGCTGGGGTTCGCATTACATTGGGATGGTATAAGACAATAAATGTGATGCCGATCTAAGCAAAAAAAAAAAAAATTGATCATTTATGCACAACTTATAGTCAATATTCAATATTGTACTTCACGAGTATTTTCTTAGTTTTATTCTGAAACCCAATCAGAAGGGACTGGCAGGTTCTGGTGGGTCATTTTAGTGTTAATCAGAAACAATGAAATAACAAGGAAGTTGTGATAATTGGCATATTCAAAAATCAATCAGTTATAGATAACAAACAATTAATTGGACTTGCGTTCCCTGAGATATGGGTCATTTAAGTGTTACTAAGAAACAATGTAATAATTTTTGGGAAAAAAGGAAGTTGAATGTTAGATTTTGGCTATATCGATAAACAGTTTTAGCAACAAATGACTTTCATTTTGCAAGACATATACAAATGCTGATGTGACTTTATAAATTTGAAGAATTACCTGCCAACCCATGCATATGACTTTAGAAATTTGTTGCAGCTTCTCAAAAAAAAATTAAAATTGCTGTAAAGAACATCAGTTGGATGAAAAAAAATTGTGTAAGTGCACTCTGCTGCACCATGTTTGGTGCAAACTTCAACCAGTTGTGCCCTAACTTGACCAATTGTCAATATCACTGTGTGATTCGTCTTTCTATTGGCCAACAGTCCACACACACTTGTGCTTATAGCTAGTCTCATGTAAGGGGGCACAGTACAAAATGGTCTGCCTAGTGAAACACAGTCTTTATGCACCATTTGTATCCGTCATATCTTTGCCCCTGCCTTACCTATGAGCATGAAATTTGCAGGGGAGAATTTTGAATTTTGTGATCTTTAAAATATAAAATGTCACCCTGTTTTCCCTAACTCCTGAGCCCCGTCAGAATCGGTGTTTACGGCGGTTCACATATGTCGCCGTATCATACCGCAAGACGCTTTCTTTTCCAATTTTTAAATATAAGTTAAATTTGAAAGATTACGCACCTGAATGATCCAAAAGCAAAATCTCTTTAGTACAAATAGTCCGCCACTAAACTACACAAATTACGCTCAAATTCGAGGTTTTATAGGAACTGTAGCAGTGTTGCACTTTTTTCAGGGTGGAGGGGATTTGTACTGTGCTCCCGTAAACCAACTTAATTTTACATATTGTTACACAGGGCTCACTAGACAACATGCACGAAGAGGTTTCAATACTAAAGGATTACCTCACATGTCCTCAATGGTTCCTCACATCCTGGCAAGGACTTTGAATCGCAAACTCTTTGGCATACTTGCCGACAGCTTGGTAGCGTGGAGGAGAGTCTTGAAGGCTTGAGGTCCTCCCAGCAGATCATCAATGCTGAGGTTGATGGAAAGATAATGCTATTGAGAGGCTGATGGCAAACTCAGGGACCACCTGGTTAAAATTAGAGTGATATAACTGAGACACAGAGAAATATGTATTTAATGTGAGTATTAATTTAAAGGCAGACTCAGAGATTTTGAAATATATTTTTGTGTATTAAATTACAAATTGTCAACTAAAGGGTGGTCATCTATGCTCAATTCCAAAGTACGAGATGAAACCTTAGTGCACTACTAATCAACTTCTGGATTTGTTTTATGCAATAAAATGTTATTTGTTAGAAATTGGAGTATATCTCTGAGTCAGCCTTTAACTTCTGTTGGTGATTCTTGCTATTGTGCGCTTAAGTGAGAAACTTAGTGAAGGATCAGAATGCTTTGAGGAATGAAAAATCAATTAGTGTGTCTAGATTTCTGCAGATGAATTATGATCTAAAAAGAACAAGGTGGAAGTGCACAAAGCTCATCAGAAAAAATTGGTAACAGCTTTTTGTAGGTGTTTTGTGTCTCGCTTATTAAAGTGGGACTATCCATTGTCAGCAAACTGCTCACCTATCCACATGTGAGTTTGGTACCAACAGAAGTCTTGTATTTTTCAACATACGCATGCAGAATGTTGGCTGAAATATGTATTGTTATGTTGATATATTAGCCAACATGTGCTTTTTTCCTGATTAACAGAATGATTTGTACAATTGTCTATGGACCCATTATAAATGGTATATCAGATTCAAATGAAGTTATGTAGGTAGCATCCTTTCAAACAGATCAAAAAATAAGCTCTTATTATTCCATCATTGATATCTTGACACTAGACTAGTTCTGTGCAATATTACATGGAGGAATAAACCAATCATGTGTGTAAGCAAAGAGTGTGTGCACCTTAGATGTCTGAGCTTATACTTGAAATCCAAAATATTTATACTTAGTTCTCCAGATAGACAAAAATGATGAATTGGATTAATCTTTCCTTGGAGCGGACAGGTAAGAAGTATTGGAACAAAAAAAGTGTGCTCGGCTGCATTCGAACATGCAACTCCCTATGACTAGCTTGGCACTCAAATCAATTGAGCTTGCAAGCCAGGGTTGATGGAAGAGTATGTACGGTGTAAGAAGGTCGGAAAGGCATCAGCACTTTCCTAACATCAAAAGATCAGAATGGTATACATTGTCGTACTTCCCATTGATTTTAATCTGTTAACAGAGACACATTTGGAGCAGCAGCAGGTGCATCTGTGCGTGATGACCTGATAGATGTGAAAGCCAATCTAAGTGACTTGAATGATCAGCAGATAAACTCCTGGCACAGATTAAAGACTGCTGTAACAAATCACAGCTTGCTGTAAGTACAAACTTGACTTTTATTTATGCATGGGTCTTGTGAAGGGATTGATTGATGTGAAAGCCAATCTAAGTGACTTGAATGATCAGCAGATTAAACTCCTGGCACAGATCAAAGACTGCTGTAACAAATCACAGCTTGCTGTAAGTACAAACTTGCCTCTTATTTATTTATGGTCCTTGTGAAGGGATTTGATTGATGTGAAAGCCAATCTAAGTGATCTGAATGATCAGCAGATTAAACTCCTGGCACAGATCAAAGACTGCTGTAACAAATCACGCTTGCTGTAAGTACAAACTTGACTTTTATTATGCATGGGTCGTTGTAAGGGATTTTTGATGCTTGAAAAGCCAACCTAAGTGATCTGAATGATCAGCAGATTAAACTCCTGGCACAGATCAAAGACTGCTGTAACAATCCAGCTTGCTGTAAGTACAAACTTGACTCTTATTTATTTATGGTCCTTGTGAAGGGATTTGATTGATGTGAAAGCCAATCTAAGTGACTTGAATGATCAGCAGATTAAACTCCTGGCACAGATCAAAGACTGCTGTAACAAATCACAGCTTGCTGTAAGTACAAACTTGACTTTTATTTATGCATGGGTCCTTGTGATTGGAATGTGAAAATGTGATGCAGGTAAAAATAGGGGGAAAACATTGAAAAGTTTAAGGAAAATGACATCGCAAAAGTTCATAATTTTGGTTCCAAGTCATGATCGGGATGTAGTGATAAGGGATTTCAGCTATAGTGTGCATTAGCGTCAAGATGATTATACTGGTTGTAACGCATTTTTCAAAATTGACTCCTTTGACCTTAGGAAGGAGTCGGTGTTTGTGTTGAGGGTTGGTGGTTTTAAGAGGGGAACTCCAACTGTTTGTGTTGTTCAAGGAGGGAGGGATATAAGGAGGAAAATATTTTTAAATGGAAGCAAAGGGGAACACATAATTTTTTACACAAAAGAGGAGAAAAATGAATTCTGCTATTCCTTCCCCTGGTATAAATAATGACTGCTCCCTTATTGGATCAAATCATGTCACATAGTTGTGTAGACTTTGCTTATTTTTTCAGTCTATTTTATTGCCATGGAACCAACATTCCTGTCTTGACTTTAATCAAAACCTTGAAATATATAAAGGAAAATGACATCGCAAAAGTCCATGATTCTGTACCCATTATTATAGGGATGCAGGGATAAGGGGATTTCAGCTATAGTGTGCTTGATAAGTGGTCAAGATAATTATACTGGTCATAACTCAATTTTCATTAAGTGACTCCTTTGACCTAAGGAAGGAGTCATTGTTTATGCGGGGGTTGGTGGTTTGAGTGAGAAACGCCAAAATGTTTTGGTGTTGTTCAAAGAGGACTGGATCTAAATGGAGATTATTTTCTGAATAAGGAGGAAATGTAAATATTTTTAAATGGAAGCAAAGGGGAACACATAATTTTTTACACAAAAGAGGAGAAAAATGAATTCTGCTATTCCTTCCCCTGTATATAATGACTGCTCCCTTATTGGATCAAATCATGTCACATGTTGTGTAGACTTTGCTTATTTGTTAGTCTTATATTGCCATTGAACAACATTCCTGTCTTGACTTTTAATTAACTTTTGATTCTAGAAAAAGAAACTAATTTTGTTATCCCTGCGTTTAACTTAATTTCAGAATGGGCTGTGAAATTTCCAACTTTCTGCATGTGTGTATATGTGTTTTTGTGGTAAAATTGTTAAGCTTGAATGTAACTGATATATTAAGGTCTTCCCATTTGAAAGGGCCTACCTTCATCTTAGCAGAACTTGATGACAGTAATCCTTGGGTAGGACAGTGCAATTGTGCTAGGTAATTTGAGGTCAGAGTTCATAGGATATCACATGCAGTATTGTCCCATGGTCAATTATGTTAACCCCCTTCTCCTCAAACAAAATACTTGATTTGGACATAAAATTACAGTTTGTGAAATAGGTAAGAGTCAACTGACACAGCTGGAATTCCAAATAGAAGATGGAGATAGTTTACATTTATCACATATTGGCAGTTAATCTTGTGTAATATTATTCTCAGTTACAACTGAAGCACTTTGTCATTTCGGAATGAAGAAAATCTGTTCATCTTGCTAATCATTACAGGATATATGGCTGCTGGTGCTTTTCAGAAGCAGCAAGCACCTGGACTGATCAGATGGACTCAATGAAGAGGTACAAGATAAAATATTTTACTATTATGTACTGTAGTAATAATCCACTGATTTTTTTTATGGAAAAAAGTTTCTACTTCAATTTGGAGGCCTGTGCATTTCAGCTTATTTCAGCATTTTTTATGCTTTTCAAAAGGACACAAATAGTGCAGTCATAGAAAAGGAACTAAAATTGGAGCTGTTCTCAGCTTTTCATGGTCACTATATTAAAACCAAAGTTTTTAAATCTGATTCTGTCCCCATTAAACGGGGTTGCTGGATTCACCTCACTCCGCAATTGCTGTGTTGAGGATTTATTGGAGGCAAAGATAATTGACTGGATGCCCTTCCTGATTGCCAATCCACAGTTTTCGGTGGTGGGCCTAGCCTTTTGGCAACCACCCGACCGTGCAAGGCCAGCATGTTCTGGATGGCCGCAATTAGCTTTCCAGAGCTGGACGCCCTTTTATGTAGATCTTCTTTTTCATTCTACCAGGTAACCAGCTACCCTCCTCATTAGATTTTCCTATAGAAACCCATGGGGGTGAACGGTTTAGCTGCCCGACAACTCGGCCCTGGGGACAGGTAGTACTGATTACCCAGATACTAGTAGCAGGCCGTTAAAGGAAACCAGACTTGACTCACTATTTCAAAGAATTTAAGCTGTGAGCCGCTGCATGAAAAACTTAATAACATTTTAAGTGACACACCTATACTACGCACACCACTACTTCATACACACGTACAACGATTGCAAAGTAGTCCTTGGCAGCTATGCGGTGGCCCACAAAGGGTTTACAATAGCATTTTAGGCTCATTTTGTATCCTCAGCAGAACACCTTTTGAAATAATCAACTTGCTGCACCTCACCCATTATTTGAAAGTTTTTATTCCTTGGACACATTTTTTATTTTAACTATACAATTGCTTAAGGCCCAGTCTTGGCAAAAACCTAATAGATCATTACAAGCCTTGTTTTTTTTTTGAAAATCTTACAGAAAGTGAGAAGCATGTACTGAATGCATTGACCTTAACAGCGGCGGACAAGACGGGCATGGTGGACTATGCGCTGGGAATTCTGGTGGTGGCGCTGTGTATCTACGAGGGGGTGCTCCGAGACACACACACCAAGGACGGCATGTTTACCATTATGGGGATTCCACTTGGTATTCTAAAGCTCACCAAGATCTGTTATTAAGGTATGGAGGAGCAAAATTGTGTGAGATGACAAACATTACACTGAACTGATTCCCTTTACACCAATGTTGACTGCATATAGCATTTCCATTTCTGAGAATGGAAATGCCCCAAAATACCTATTTGTTTTTTTCTAGCACCCCTAAAAGATAAAATGGTCTCGA
The DNA here is from genome assembly GCA_023653785.1 of Ophioderma brevispina. Lineage (NCBI taxonomy): Eukaryota > Metazoa > Echinodermata > Ophiuroidea > Amphilepidida > Ophiodermatidae > Ophioderma > Ophioderma brevispina. Next base: position 11,916 of record JAMKCH010040106.1, read on the forward strand.
CCAGTGATCCCAGGTCACACCTTGTCGACCATAGCTTCATCCTCAATTCCGTTTTGCCTGTTAACCAAGACGGACGAGTGTTACCGCAGCTCTTCATTAGCAGCCAAAAACTGAAGATTTGATAATGACTAGTCGTCGTCTCATACGGAATAATCCTATTACTCAAACCTATATGGATTATATACTGGATTCTATAGCGCTGTCATTCGACGGAAAAATAAAAAGGAGATTTTTGACGCCGTCGGAAGCTCTTTTTATGTATCATTTTGTTGCCGCCGATTGCGGTCATGTGATCTGTGTTGTAGAGGGAATAAGGTAAACAAAGGCAGCCATGACGCCGTGTTGATGCTTTGGATGCCTTTGACTATGTGTGAGTTTGTTAGTTTAAATTTTTAGCGGGCTTGCTTGCTAACAATTATATGGTCTGGTGTGTTGTATTATTTTATAGATGGCGTGTGGTATACTTACTTAATAAATATGTCCAAAACTGGTTGAAAAATTCTTTAAATGTTGGTGACTCAGTTACGAGTTGGTTTTGTGTCCTGACGTTTTCGTACCGGGAGACTCACGCACGCTTGTTATTTTCTGTACGGTTTTTATGCGAACGCTATTCCATCTAGCAACTCACGCTCACCCCGTCATTAATGGCGATAATTGCGTTCGCTTGCCCCGATCCATTCATGAGTCGGGATACCCATCCTCTTTGGTGGTCGATCACAGGAAATGTTCCCGCACGACCGGTGCGCCTCTTTTTTATTTGAGTCGGGTTCAATGGGAAAACAATTGAACATGGGTACACCGCTCGTGTGCGTACACGGGGGGGGGGGGGGGGGTGGTAGTCGGGCTCCGGTACGGGGTTAATCCAAGGCCGCGCTGCGGCTCTGGGTGCTCCCAAAGGTGGGTAGCTGCGGCTACTTCGCGGCACGCTGACGGGGCGGCTGGGCATCCTCCTCACGCCAACGGCCGCTGGCTCGCCTGGTTCAGCCCTGGGGCTGCTCCGGTGCAGTCTAGCGCGGTCTGCTCTGCCAAGCCCCGGGGGGCTGGCGGCTGCGGGCGCTCGGCGTGTGATGGTGATTGCCCTGGTCGCCGGGGATAATTCATCGCCGCTGTTGTCCAACCTAGCGTGGTTGCGGTCCCGGTGTCTTGGGGCACTTCGACCGCGACCACGGTGGCCATTATTCGGGGTATGTTTCGGCAAAAACCCTGGGGCTTTGGCTTTGGTATCCCTTGGCGGGACGCCGCAGTGTTGACTACGCTCGCTGCGCCCCGCATGACTAGCCTTTGCTAGTCATGCAGTGCCTACTCAGCTGGCGCCGCCACGCCGCTCCGGGCCATTCGGGGCTTGGCGTAGCGAGTGGTGCCCCGCTGGGTGGCCCCCGCAGATGCCCAGCTGAATAGTCGGTCAGGCCTCTTAAAGGGTATGCCTGCGCTGTAGCTATGCTGGGTTTTACTGGCACCTGTTTACTAGAGGCATTTGCATTAGGCGCTATATCAAGACTGTTATTATTATTATTATTATTTCCGCGACGGGTCACCTATGGAGGGGTACCCGGTGGGTGCCCTGCCTCTGGCGGTCCTGCGGGGCAGCCTTCGTGGCCTGCTCCCGCGGGGACCACAGTACCCGCCGCAGCATACCTTTCCAGGTTACGCTGCATCCCGTACGTGGTTACCCACCCCGTGGGCTGGACGGCTGGGTAGACAGTTGTATGGTCTTTCGACCGGGGCGCCCGCGTGCGCGGCAGCCCCTCCAGGCTATAGCCACACATACCCTCCGCCGTCGGCTGCCCAGCCGCTAGGCACCAAGTGCTGTCGGGGCTGCTTCTGACGCTTTCGGAGCGGGCAGTTGCGCGCGGCTGCAGCAGATTGTGTCCTTTCTGGGAGCCAGTCAAGCTGCGGTGGTACAGCGTGGTACCGGAAGCGGGCCAGCGGAACGCGCGGGAAAAGGAAAAGAAAGGTAGGCGCTACAGCTCCATAAACCCTTTAGACAAGAAAACAGTGCTGGGACTTGGGGTGTCTCCCCCTCCCCCCTCCCTCATCCAACGCCTTATCGGCCTGTACCCTCGTCAGGGTCGGGTTGG
>JAMKCH010040107.1:0-13697 GCA_023653785.1 Ophioderma brevispina
TCAGTTACCAAAATATTAAGTCTATATCACCTTAATTATATCACCTTAAGTAAAACCAACAGTGGCTCAGAAGACCTTCCCAAGTACCTTTTCGCCTACAAATTCATTTTTCCGTGCCACCGGGAACCTCTCATAGCAATAACACGTAATCATAGTTCCGCACAACAAACGCCCTTGTACATTATTAAGAGCTAAGCTTAAGTCTAGTGGGTTGAATTTCTAATGTATAATATGTGAACGATCAAGAAATTATTCTCGATTGCTATGCGCTTCTTTGTGTAAACAGTATTTTCAATATGCTTCATCATCTTCAGAATTTCTTGAAACCAGCCAGAAAGCTAGTATCAACTGTAGGGCATTTAGAGCATACGATTGTGTGAACAGGAATTGAGCGGCGGCCCCCCAACGTCCGCCAGCGGCATGATTAAAACAACGACACGTAATATGAGACTATTTACATGATTTACGTCACAACAGGGTAATCAGCTCTGTGTTTACAAATTCCACTCGTACTTTCGTAATACTTTCGCCACATGATTCCCTAATTCTAAAGATAAATTTCTAATAATTACAAGTTTCAGTGGATATATCCAGCATTTTTACTTATTTGTATAACTGTTTGTTGGGTCATTTGGTAAGATTTACTAAGAATAGGCGGTAACTTGGGCAGGTAACCGGGGATGGTAACTTGAGTCTAGGATTGAAGTTGAGACTGAGAGAGTGAGTCTAGGCAAGGATGTATGATTTGTCGGGCTAGGAACGGGGCTAGGAATATCGGAATGAATATAGGAATGTTTATTTTCTTTTTGACTTGGCAATTTCAAATTCATGTGCAGTGCTTGATATTGAGTTTGTGAACCGTTCGTGACCGTGTACTCTAGCGTATATGCTGTCAGTGTTGATACACTTGACCAATGTTACCTTCCCGGCGACAAAGAAAGAAATGGAGTCATCACGCCAATACCCGTCAACCATATGGTTCGCGCGCAAAGGATTATGGGGGCTGGCTTCCGAGCTGCTGTTAGTAGAACCTAAGCAAGCAAGTTCCTCAAAATTTTAAATTACTTCTATTTTGGGCAAATACTTCAGGAAATTCCACCCAGGTATCAGGTATCACTACTAGAACATTAATGCTATCATCAAATTCATGGAAAGTAAAGAACCAAGTATAACTCGGTTCTTACACAACTTCCACCACTAAAAGACTCATAATAATTGTGAGGGTTCAAGTTGAAATACGGTAATGATTCAGTAGGGAAAAAGGACATCCTGAAAATCAAACTGCTATCTACACCAGTGGCATGGGATAAGAGAGCATGGAACTCTCACAAACCTTCATAATGAGGTTGATGGGTGAATGGATGAGCGACTAAGGAGTGAGTGATTGAATGAATACCTGTTAAATAACCTTACCTCATGTTTGTATGGCTCAAGGATGCCAACAGCCTCTCCTTCATTCCTTGCATCTAGTAAATGTAACCATATTAGATACTGTATGTTACACAAAGTGTCCTAATTTTTTGATACAAACTTGATATGTCACCTTACCAGTCTATGCAGTTAGATTTAACATCAGTTCAAGCATCATGACTCATATTATCATTACAAAGTTGCCCCAAAGCAGGCCAATCATATAGAATCAGTACTACCACAAGAAAGGCGGATCCAGGACAGTCAGAGCGAGGGCACAAGGAAGAATTAAAAACTGTGTGTTATCGGCAAGCAGAATTAATTCTCTTAATTTTTTTTTTCTCAAATACAATTATTATTGTTATCAAGTGGGTTACAAAGTTAATCCTAGCTAATATACATCTGTATGCATACTTGAAGAGTTATGAGAACCAGTAGAACATGTTGGTTGATAATACTCAGTTTTACTGTTTCGTACCCCACTTTGGGTGATCCTGTATATTGCCAGTACTGCACCAGTACTTACCCCATATTCTTACTGATCCATCCTCTGAAGCTGAAACTATCTGTTGTGATTGGTTAAATAGTGCCACACTGTGGATATAGTCTTGATGACCCTGAAATGTTTTCTGAGTAGAAGAGGTCAAACTCACTTGACATTATGTTTGATGGTAACTTGTGATTAGTTACAATGTTTACTAGCTCTCCCATTTCCAGATACTACAGCACTATTTTTTGTAATTCAAATAATCTTAAAGGAGAACCCATACTAAGAATAGCTTATACAATATATGGTATAAAAATTATTGAACACATATCGAGTGGTCTCATGGATAATCTACATTATACTAACCATTAAAATGAATGAAATCATTTTGTCTGACCATGCACTATTTGAAATTCACGCTAGTGTATATATGATATGTATATGTGTTATGCGATACGGATGGCACAGTAGCGTCATACACCTTCACACGTGACACTTTCATAATGTGTATTTCCTATGCCATGTATGACGCAAACGTGCCGATCGTATCGTATAACACGTTATACACCAGCGCAAATTTTAAATAGCGCATGGCCAGGCTAGATGGTTTTAATTTATTGTTATGGTTAATATAATTATGTTTTTGATGAAACCACTCTATATGTGGTCAATAATTATTTATAGAGTATACTGTATAATATTATTCATTGTACATGTTTTCCTTTAGAGGAGATATAATGCAATGGTAACAATGATAATGAATCCTTATCCTATAATTAGACCTAACTTGGGATAACGAGTAAGAATTCTCAACAAAGCTGTTTTAACAATGTGGCCAAAATAGGTGCTTTTACATGGATTTTCAGGCAACCATTCAAAATTCTTACTCTTTTCACTGCTGAGATCGAGAAGGAGCGTAACAAGGGTCACTTGTCATAGGGGGACAAATTCACAGTTTTGAGGCAGATTTTCCCTGTTGAGAAGTGGTTTTGAGCATGAAAATATACTCACCAAGGTTGTGAGATTGTTCTATTTTATACATGTATACTTACGAATGATCCAACTAGTGCATTTTTTGTGCTCAAAAAGGCCTTCAGACACCCCTATTGCCACATTAAAAATTTCGGTGCGCCCATGCCTAGTAGCGGTCCATGCTAGCATCGGTACGCCCAACCATATGACGTCACTGGCGTCCAGAATCCTTTGCTCATTTTTGTACCGTCCCCAAGGCTCCACTTGCGGGGAAGGGCCTGGATGAGGGTTACTAGTTGGATCATTCGTAAGTATACATGTACAAAATAGAACAATCTCACAACCTTGGTGAGTATATTCTATTTTATCCATTTTATACATTACGAAATGATCCAACTACACTCTGTCCAGCTCGAAGTATGAAGTAGCAACGCGGGCGTATATATTGTACCGACTTTCAGCGCGCGCGTAGGCAAAGCACAAGCGCACTGCAACTGAAAGGCGGCACTGGTTATACGCGCGCGTCGCCACTTCATACATCAGACAAAACAAAGTATAGTGCATGACTGCCACACTGGTCACTAGGTGGAGGAAGTGGAGCCGGTAGTCTCAGTTGTAGCGGGGTTTCTCGCCATGTGAAGTTTTAATGGAAGCTGAAATAATTTTGCCCCAATATACTGCCATATATATAAAACATGATAACATGTTAACATCAGCACATCTGTATCAAAGCACTAAAAGTTATAATAAAAACGGCACTCCTCACCTTATGAGCATGTTGATAAGGATGCATGGCATCCCTCCTCTTTACTCTGACTTGCTTTTTCTGACAGGAGGATTTTGCCACGATTTGATTCCTTGTAGGGACGTCTTTCATATAATATTCTGAAACGTTGAGGCGTCCTCCATCTGCTGTTTTCCATTATATCAGATATGTTCACTCCTAAGTGAAAAGCCCATATGTTTGCCCTGGACTCTAATTTCATTAGCAGCGGGTTAAAGGCGATTTACTGTCCATGACGAGGCTTTCAACTTTCAAAGCATCAGAGATGATGGAAGTGGACACCCAAGCGTGAAATGTTGCTTTTGTTGCAGGTTTGTAAGGTTTAGTTTGTGTGAAACCAAGACGTGGTCAGCTTGAGGATCCATAATATTACTTAAGAAGGCCGTAAGGGTAAAAATGTCGGAGAGCTCTGAGTGGACACCAGTGGTTTATCTCCAGATCCATTATTATTCTGGGGGAAGCTCTGGGAAGCTCTGGAAGAACTATGCTGAGGTGCATAATTGAATGTCTGTGTTTGTCCATGAACCAGCCCAGAAGTAGAGTGACATAGTGAGAATCTTAGAATCTCATATACTTCTTTTCTGTAGTAACGCATGAACTTTCCTGAACATGCGCTGGTAGATGCATGCCATCATAATGATGCTGTCTTTCATATTACTACCTAGTCAAATCGAGATGGAGAAGAGTGGCTTTGTCCATGGTTTCAAACGGTTCGTCCGAACGTCCGAAAGAGTTAGCTTTTAACATACACGCGTATTTAGCTAAACGTACCACGATTTAGAGATTTCCGTTTTGTGACCTGTACGGTGGGGGAATTCCCTCGGCTTGAACAACACTTCACTGAAATGTACCCCACGTTCACTTCGGCGTCGGATCACTCGGCCATTTTGTTTAGTAGTGATTTACTAGGGTGAAAAGGTCACAGGTAAAGCATCTCAACTACAGAGACGAGCTGTGTGTAGATGGGAAACAGTGAAGCTGCGACAACTCTACGTGTATGGCAGCTATAGCAAAATACACTACATTAGCCCCGTCGCCAACAGAGGCAGAATGCGGATCAACCTTGGTGTTTTTTTTTGTCACCGGACCTTGAATCGTCGAAGTCTACTATAGAAAAATCGTGGCGTTGGCTTCCTTCTTGCTCCCGCCGGCAGGGAGGCAGCTTCTTCTGAAAAACCTTTGCGTTGAAGGCGAGCTGGAGAGAGAGGCCACCCAGACAAGTGTAGAGATTTTAGACTTTGGAGCGACACCTCTTTGTTTCTTTTCGTTCTTCCGTCCCCAACAGATTTTTGCCTTAAAGGAAATCAGTCTTGGATGTCTTCCAACCTGACCAGCTTAAAAACTCAAACTGACATGGCCAAAAAGGGGCTACACGCAGTATTTTACTTGACCATGATTGCTGTAACTCTGGGTTAATACCTTCGCCAGAATTGTTACAGTGGGAAGACGTATGCAATCAGGGTCTCCCAACTTATTGTAAAGCAGTCTCTCACCCAGGCTTTCTCGTCCGCTACATGTTCGACTGTTTGGAAGCTGGTAATTCTTGTTGTATGCAAACCTATCTACTATGGGCCTGTAAGTCTTTGAAAAATCATCTGCATACATGGCTGTTGAAAGTCCACTCCTCCACAGTTGATTATCCGAATAGCCTATCATTTGGGGATTTTTCTGTGGAAAAGCCTGTCTTCTAGACAGTTAATAACTCTCGGTAGATGTTTCGCCTTGAGGTGAGTTGAATGAATCTGGCACCAAGTGAGGAGGCGAATGGTTGCAATGCACATGATGAGACTCTTGTTCCTCCTTGGTAGTTGATATAGGCAACTACACAGTGATTTGTCTGATCTGATTTTCACTGACTTCCCATAAACCAACCATCTGTTTGAAAATCGCTTTTAAGAGCGTATTAGAAGACCGCTAGCACTCTAGTATATAAATATGGAGATTCCTTATTATCTTGCGACCTCATACTCCCTTAATTTTGTTGGGATCTCATACCATGTTTCCCAACATATCTTCGAAGCATCCGTCTGGTAATAATTCGATGAGGTTCTTTGTGTACCTCTTACCCACCATAAAGAATTCTTGAGTTGCATCAACAATCGTATATGCTACACGATCTTTGGCTTTAATGAACTAGACGGTGTAGATTCGGTACGTTAGTCTCTGTAGTAATCCCGAATGTGTAACTGGATCATCCCCACCACCACAACTTCAGAATGGTAGAAGGTCTACTAAGCTTGCCAACATTCTAAGCACGTAGCCATAGATGATCATAGATAAATTCATCTTCAGGATGAGAAAGATACTATCCCCCAGGTTTGTGATTGCTCTCTTCTGTAGGAAAACTTAGGCTTTCTTCAAATCCAGATTGCTGCTAAAACTCCGGCTTCTGCCTTGCGATGAGATGGGATTTCTTTCTTGGGTTTATCCAAAAACCCAGCTCTTTCACGTCTTCATACCCAAAGTAAACTGACTTCTCAGACTCGATTAGCTTGAAGCTACAAACCACCAATCAATCGATATAGATAATATTTGATACCTCTCCTTCTCAATGTCTGTCTGTCCACTGTCTTCATTTTTCACTAGTCCTTGTAAGGGCAATGAGAGCAGTAAAAGTCCCTAATGTAGAGCTCGAATAGTCGACTGGTTGTCTAAACTGAAGCGAAGCCACCTTTGATGAGGAAAAAATGAATGTAAAGTTAGGCGTCTTTAAAATCCCATGTCGCACCAAACCACCAAACATCCCTTCTCCACTCTTTTTTTTGGACGACAGCTAAGAGCAACCATTCTGAAAAGCTTCGAACGACTATGCTGTTCAGAGGTGCGAGATTTTTGAACGGTCTGAGGTCTCCCGTTTTCTATTTTGAAAATGCATTTTTCCTAACAACTCCTTCACTTCGGTTTCAAATCATAGCCTTTAATGTCTCTTCTCTTCTCTCTTCTGGCATAGGCGTAGAGCAAAAAAACTGACTTTCAATCAGCGGTCAAAACGGCAATGGTAATCTCTGAAGTTGTTTTGAAGAACCCATAGATCCGACGTTATCGACCGCCACGCCGGGAGAAAACTTCAAGATGCCCTGCCCCTCGTGTCGTCATAGGTAGGTAGGAATCAATTGTATCGTCTTCTCCTACTCTCGCGCCACATATGGCCCCTCTACGACTGGAGTAGGAAGAATAACCTCTGTACTGTTTAGAGCCTCTATAGTTGGATTTGCTGTCCTAAAGAGTCGTAGCCCGACTTCGAAAGGAATCTCTGTTCCTTCTGAAGCCTGAGAATAACTAGGAGCGAAGTCCCTGCGAAAGTTTGCCATAATCGTAAGTCTGTATCTATACTGTCTAAATCTTGAAGAACCTCTGGTCTTGTAGACTTAGGCAACTTGATCAGACATCTAAACTCGTTCTTCTTCCAGAGAGAAGCTAAACTCGACCACTGTCCTCCAAAGATCTTTACCCTCTAGGAGCATTGAGGAAAACTTCCCTTTGGCTGTAAAATTCAAGGCATCAATTGCATTCTTCCTTCCCAGAACCACTAATTGAATACGCAATCTTAGTAAAAGTCTCAGTAGAAACGTGATGAATATCTTCACAGTATAAGGCATCCTCCATGTCTTCACTAGACAGCTCTTCAATAGCTCCATAAAGCATTCATAAGGATTCTAAGAGACAAGGCGACAAATCGGGTCACATATAATTACGGTCAATCGGTTTCCAAAAGTCGAAGATCAATCACATCCTTTGCCCTCATTCCAAGAATCATTCATGACAGGTTTGTTATGTTTCTAGAAGAAACGCCTTCGATAACCGGCTGGTGGGCAAGTCCTTGGCTTGTCGTAAGAAGATTTACTCATCTAGACTACATCTATCCCAGCTGGTCTGGACCCTAGGAGCTGAGAGAATTCAATCTTCCTCACATTTCGGGAAAACCAGGAATCCATCTGAGAAGGGGAGTCTCAGAAATAGCGAATCCTTTCAAACCTCGATGACCAAAAAAACGCCGTCAAAAAGGGCGCAGCAGCATAGGATGATAGGTACTGTATGCTTCGAAATCTCCGTCATGACAGAGGTCAGTATCGGAGTATGGAGCTCCATAAATCTGGGAAATCTCTTCAAATTTCGTATCCTCAATCAATCAGAAGCCTCTACCCAAGCTATCACACCATGCACTCTAGTACTGGAGCCTTGACTAGAATGTGCAATGAGCGAGTAGCATCAAGCGGTATTGGTTGATAGCCTAAGAGCAATTAACTTGGACTGTACACGAGACTTACATCGAGATGCTCTTGTTACGATGAATCACTTAAAAGAGTCATAAGAGGATAGATCCCTATCATCATAATCAACCTAACAACTTTTCAGGATTCAGTACACCATGGTGTGACACAGACTTCCTATTCCATGTTATTACATTTTTACTCTAGCTTGTAGAAATCACCTCTTTAGGCCTTGAAACATAATAAAGACTGACATCGTTCAATCGATCTTTAACTGGAGGAATCATAATAAGAGGCACTGTCATCTATACTAGAGGGACGTTTCTGTCTAAGTTGAAACGTTGAGGAGAAAGCCACTGTTTTCTTGTCCACATGATCAGAACTTGGTTTAATAGTCTTATGAGAAGAATCTCCGCTATGTCCCCTTAACCCGAAGAATCCTGCGATCAAGACTAGACCCGTAGACAGTGAAGAACTACCTGAAGGAGAGCTTCTAGATCTTCGATAGTCCTGCTATGATAATCTTATGACGATTCTACCCTTGTGGTGAGACTTTGGTAGGGGTAGAGGAGAAAGTATTCTAACCCTTGAGCTATCCCTGTCCGGAGAATGTCGGCAGTGATGACTGGAACGCCTCTCTGAAAAGGTATCTATTCAACATGGTCTAAATTCGCACTTCTCTCAGTAGATCTTCGGCTACGGAGACTATCACTGGCAGACTTGCGTAGTGGACTGCTGCGGCCCCTGGAAAGGCGTGATGTCTAGAGATACAGTATGTCTATCCTTATCCTTCCTAGTACCAGATGAATATACAGATTGAGAACAACTCTTTCTGGATCTACGGCGACGGCTAGTCGATTGACTTGAACGGTAGGAGACGGTGAACATGCCGCTGAAGACGAGAGGTGGCGACCCGACGGTTGAATTGACCCGATGGAGAAGTGGTAGTATAATTTGAATTTCGAAGAACCTGATGGCGTCCCCGACCGGTTGAATCGGCGGAGGAATGGTTGAATAATTCACACCCTGAGAACCACGGAGACGGCCCCGAAAGTTAACTAGGGTGACGGACTGGTGGACCGGAAGCACTGCATCTTTGAAGAAAGAGGAGAAATTAATTTCCCTAAATCAGTTAATACCACGGCCGATCAGAGAGAGTACGACGAGATTAAGATAGTGGGGTGTAAATAAGAAATGTTCCGTGAATGCCAAGCTCCACCGCCGGAGAATAGTGACCCTAAAAAAAGTTGCCATTCCTTCTTTCGTAAGCCAAGGATGGGAAAAACTCTGTCGGTTATTCATGTGGAAATCCCAAACGCGGTGATAGTGTTCTCCACGGGTACCCGGGTGCCGGTCGGGGATCTGGAATAGTAGAAGGAAGGCGAGGGCGGGAGGACAAGAAGTCTCCAGAAAGTGGGACGCACATGGACAAGCAACAAAGCAGCGCATGGGGGCGGCGCCAAGTTCATGTTCCTCTGACAGAAACTCATGACCCGTCGGTATACATCGTCACATCGCGGCCCCTGCCGCAACATATTGAGTCATAGCTCGGTACGTACTGCACACGGCCGGTCCCAAGAGTAGCTGATTATAAAATTTCCTCATACTCATAGAATACTTCTATAACATCATCACATAGGGACACCCAGCCGCCAGAAAGCCTCCAGACTTACGAGTACCACCGGTAACCCTTTACTTCATACGATATCCGCATCAATAAGTCTTAACAAAGCCCGCTGGGCTTCATTCACTGCTGCCACGGGAGTCGCCCTCAGTTCTTATTCAACTGCACACCTCCGGACGCCGGTGGACTGAGTTGTTTAAGTTTCACACCACTGAAAAAAGAGCCAGACTGACTTCTCAGTATAGTGAATTTATCAACTGTATGAGGCAGAATTTCTATCGGCTTGGTGAGAACCGAGAAACGCTGTTAGATCACTTGAGAGTATTGTACCGTCTATAGGCCACGGCTGGATTTCTTCAGTCCCGTATAGAGACTGCACCGTCAGGCTACTCACAACGTTAATCTGCCAATTCACCATGAATGGAAGGGGTGGATTGACCAGTCAATTGTAAGTAATCACTTAATCCACACGGAATTATATAATCAACGGCCCCTTATCATCACAAGACTGCAGAGATGGTTGACGAAACTTGCCCAAAACTGGTCTAATAGCCTCTGGACACCGTCGATAATAACGTCTGGAAGCTAAATCAAAGATAGAACTTGGCTGCTCTTGAAGTAGTCTAGTGAGTGGTAGCGTATAAGGCTTCAAAATCACCGGTGTAACGACCCGAGGGAGATGCCCTAACGGAGATGGATGCTGTTAGCCTTGGCTCTGTCTCTTTTTTTTTTTAAAAACAAAAAACAACTTTCTTCCATATACACTCCAATTCATCAAAGAATTTCTGGATCTCCCATTTCTGTCTACCCTTTGGTGTAATTTTTCAGGTCCTCTCTTGAACGCTTCTCTGCACTTCACACAACGAACCAATTCCTGCGGTCTTTGTTCTTGGTCCTCGAAGGAACTCTTAACATCCAGAACATCTTCAAAGCGGTTTCTTCGTCTGCAACATCAAACAGTAAAACATACTTGTAACGATTGTTAGATACGATAGGAAGACCCGCACCGAGAATCGTGAGTTCCAAAAAGGGTAGAGCATAAGGCCAAGGAGACAATACGACGACAGAATAACACATGGCACCCCCAAAAAAAAAAATTTGAGAAACATTTGAGATTCATCTCAGGCGAGCTGGTGTACGCTGTGAGAACACAAAATGACATGGTTTGGCACCGCGAGTATAGACAGGGCGAAAAATAATATAAATACTGCAAAGGGAGCAGACACGAGACAGGGACTTATCCCAAACATCCCTTGGGGTCTAGGTGTGGACTTACATAGGGGGAGCCTAAACCTGGCCAAGGAATAAGCCCCTAAGGTCCAATGGCCCGATCGCTATAGGCGTCCTCGCCCCAGAAAGTCCCCGTTTTACCGGAAGTGGTAGACATTTTGGTATCATAAGAAGTCTACTATTTTCTCATTTACCCTGGGAAGCTTAGAGCCAAAGGGTTTGTTTGGTATGGAATTATGAGCGAAAATGTGCCCCATTTTTGTCGACCAAATTAATTTTAACAGCAGTAACTCTATGGGCCTTCCAAATCACGTTTTAGCTCCTCTCAGCAAACGGATTGAAATATCACGCGAAACGCTTTACAGAAGGGGTTTTGGAGTGAATGCCAATAGTTCAAGATGAACAACTTCACATCCGTAATCGGTCCATCCCCCTTAACACCCGCAGTACGACAGCGTGAAAACAAATGGCCGGAACTCGCGGCAACATGTGAAGGGATAATACATAATCTATATCTGATACTTATTTCCAGCTTCCTAATTCCACTCCTTAGAAATCTTCCAAATCCACTCCTTATAAATCTTCGAAGTCCAGCTCCTAGAATATTCCGAATTCACTCCTTAGCAACACTTCCGGCTTCGGTCTAAAGAACACATCTCAAACTTCATCATTTCACCAACACATCATCATCCAAAACTCCGACGCCCCGTAGTAGAGGTAAATGTTTTATCATATATTATATACATAGACCCAATCGTAGAAGGGGAAAAATATTATGTTTAATTATCCCACTAAAATTTTCAACATGTGCCCCAACTGAGACACAAAAAAGAGCAAAGGATTCTGGACCCATGACGTTCATATTGTTGGGCGTACCGAGCTAGCGTGGGACCTCTACTAGGCATGGGCGCACCGAACATTTTATGTGGCCATAGGGGTTTCTGAAGGCCTTTTTTGACACAAAAAATGCACTAGTGGATCATTCGTAATTATAATAATGGATAAATAGCAACGCAAATTTCCAATTCATCTCTTATACCTTGGAATTTAATGATACCATTTAAGGACAGCTATCTTTAGGTCTAGTTTGAACTATTTTAATCACAACACAAAATACAGCAGTCCTCAGACTGCTGGTCGCCTGCCATCAGGGATGACCTTTGGACCTTGATATTGACCTTTGAACCCTTGATAGTGACCTTTGACCTCATAAGCAAATGAGGGTGTGCATGTAATAACCCATAAACCAAGTTTGGTTCCAATTGTAACAACAAACAAACTTGTCAATTGAGGTCAATTTTGCAATTTAGCCTCACATGACTTTGACTTCATCAACAAATGAAGTATCTGACTCAAGTTTTGGTTAATCCATCAAGTATGTTGACATTACAGGCAAATGTTAACCCCTTTTTCATCTCACAATAACAACAACAACACAACGGGACATCAACAGTGGACAGCAGGCAACCACAACAAAGTGATCCCCTTATCCGACACAAAATTATACTTGAAATCTTCCTGTCGCCTTTAAGCAGATAATAGACCTGTTAGTGCGCTTTATTCTATTGAACCAAAATAGCATGGGTTTCGTCTATAGCGGGCCCGCGGGCCAAATCCGGCCCGCCAACCATTAATTTCTGGCCCTCAACTGCTCTACATATAAGGTAAACTACGATTCAGGTGATTGGTCCTCTAGTAGAAGGAACTTTCAAATCTGGTTAGGCATTCTAATATGGGCCTGCACATCATAATATTAGAATCCCAGCAATATAGCTTTACAACCTACATTGAATAGATTCTAGCTTGCATGCAACAATACCCCTGCCAAACAGCATAAAGTAACCATATGTGATCAAATTTGACTTACCAACATGTTCCTTATTCCTAAAATAAATCCCAGGCATACACATGGCGGTTCACCACCTCCTGAATACAGCACACCATCCCTAACCAATGAACACATGTAAAGTGGCAGTATTTCCTCAACAAACAAGGGCATGAGTTCAAACTGCACTTTGATTACATCAAATAGGTGGAATTATTCTTTTAATAATATCCCGTCGTAGTGTACACGCAATGCAAGAGCATAGCTGCCATACCTAATCTGAAGCACCCAATGTCTGGACAGAGACCAGTTTCTAACTGCCTCAAATCCAGAAAGAGTTTCTTAAGAAAGGTGCAACCCCTTGAAACAGTCTCTAAGGAGTTTAAGAGAGTTGTCTCGTGGAAAGAAAGACTTGCTATCAACCAAGTAACATCTATTGTAGTGAAACTGGTGAGCATCTTCCACCTGGAGCTGACTCCTCATGGGATGAATGGTAATGTCTCAACAGACTGAGAACCAGAACTGGCCGATCCAAGGTTTCCTTGCAGAAGTGGGGCTACCTGGAAGCAGATCAGGACACTACCTGTGATTGCGGAACTGCACCACAGACAATGGAACATCTCTTGGTCTGCCCGATGCTGGAGCAACAATGCACAGACAAGGACCTTGCAAAATGCAGTGAAGCAGTCAGACATTGTACACACCTCTGGATGGATCATATTTGAGAACTACAGTTTTTGGATATGATAAAAAGAAGATCCCCTTATATACACACTGCGTCTTATGGGTTGTCTTGCACCAATAATATTCCATGTCGGTTTGCACTGTTATGAGGCCTGCCTAGTTGGTGGTAATCAAAGTACGATGATAAAATAAAAGTATAATTTTGGGAACCTGTACTCTCCTTACAAAGAATTGAAACCAAGGCGATGCCATTATTTTGATTGGAGCCAAGTTCTTCTGGTTTCACACCACTAAATACTGCTCCCATTCGTTCCTGTACAAAATGGGCGAGATATGAACGTCATTTTCTCCTCAATGGAACATCTCAGACCTTAAAGCTAACATTCTGCTTGAAGATCATCATATCTCCTACCGAATCAATCATGAAATTAGGGTAGTTATCCCCAAAATGTTCAAGCTACTGGACCATG